>CAUYSK010064026.1:0-107665 GCA_963575035.1 Avahi laniger | reverse complement strand
TTCAAAATTGCCATAGTGACATTAGCTCCTATCTTACAGGGTTTCTTAAGAATTAAAAGATTACTATTCAGCTTTAAGAAACAATGGTGATATAGCACCTCTTGTATACTCCTGGATAGAGCTGGAATGCATTCTACTAAGTGAGGTATCTCAAGAATGGAAAGACAAGCACCACATGTACTCACCATCAAATTGGTATTAACTGATCAACACACAAGTGCACATATAAGAATAACATCTATTGGATGTTGGGCAGGGGGAAGCAGGGAGGGGGGAGGAGGGAGAGGGGGCGGATATATACATACACAGAGTGCAATGTGTACCACCCAAAGGATGGACATATTTGAAACTCAGACTTGGGGGGAGGGGGGCAAGGGCAACATATGTAACCTAAACATCTGTACCCCCATAATATGCTGAAATAAAAAAAAAAAGAATTAAAAGAGACAATTCCTGTAAAATAGTTACCAAAGTCCTAATATGTAATACTTATTCAACAATAAGTAATAGCTATTATTATATTACATCAAAATATGTGCTTATTTTCCAAATTAACAATCTTTTGTACATTTGATGGGACAACATAACACTCAGAGCCAAGATCTGGAAATTGCTGGAAAATAGATGCATTAAGTGACACAGAATTAAGGAACTGTCTTCATAATTCAGGTGATAGCAACCTTCTACTATACTAAAAATCAAGCCTCTCTGAACTAACATGATTTGGTATTAGGCAATTTCACCTCAGCATCTTCAATGGCTTCTCCTTATAAAGAAGCTTATAGCTAGTAACCAGGTCAAGGTTTTCAGGTACAAATTTTACTTTTTAAGAGCATAAACAAATATACATTGAAAATATGATACTCCAGAGGCACAGATACATGATGTAGCCAACCGAAAAGGTAACATGCCCTAACATAGTATATGTTCTCTATTCTCTTTTAAACCCTATTACAATCAAAGAAACCTTCTGACATGGTGAAATGCTCATTTTGCAGACATGACGTGGGCAAGTTTGATTTCTGCATAAAACAAAGGAAAAATTCCTGGACATTTTATGTGTATTTTTGTTAATCACAGATACAAAGTTAGCCATCCAATCCCAAATGAGACATGACCTCACTGGAGCGGGGTGGGTGTTTCTTGACTAAATTACGGAGTTCCACATAAAGGACACGTCGATTATATCGCCTGTGTGCTTCCATCTCCTCGCTGATGTCAGGGATTTATTCTGGGAAGTCTTAAGCAAATATTTTTGGAACAAATATTTTGTGGGAATTTCACTGTTTCTGTCACAAAGGTTATTTAGTGGTTCAACTGGAAACCAGGAATGGAATGAGTTACCTTACTAAAATTCTTAAATCAAGAAGTGTTTATTTTGCTTGGTGAGTTTCAGTAGAAATTGGAGGAGCAGGTCATGATGGGGAATTGAGGGGGGTCTGTCGGGAGTGCCAAGAACACTTTTTCAAATTATGTATATTCTAATAGATTCTTGAGGGGTTGTTACTAAGAACAAGCCTTCCATGTAGCCCCATATGGCGTATTTTCAACTTCCTATGGAGACAATTTCAAATATTTTCTATTCTCTTTAAATCCCTATTTCTATCTCCTTTACGCAAGACCCCTTTCTATTTAATGGGAAAATAATATCACCAACTTCTTGTCTTCCAACCTATAGACGAGATTGCATCTGTGCCCACGCGTTCCTTGGGATCGCCCTTGACTCTTTCCCAGCCTCTGCTCTGCCATTTCACTGCCTTTCACTTCTCCCTTTGCTCCCTAATGGATTTCTGATTTTTGTGGATTCTGACTTCCACGTACCTCTTGAATTCATTCCCTTTGCTTTACTCCCCTAGATTATGCAATATCCTCCTTACTGACCTCCCTCCCTATCTCTTGTCTGGCCAATCTATTCTCACCACCAGAGCCATAATCTTAAATATGAATCATACATACTTTATTTTTATGCTAATTAGATTGTGTTAGTCTCCTTATCTCGTTAATGCTCCCCTAGAATGACCCGAATTCTTTCATGTGATCTGCCAGATGCTGCTCCCCACTCCAGCTCTATCTCCTATTTCCCCACATCTTAGATTCCATGATGAAGCATTTTCATTTTTCCTGGGAGCTCCTATTCAGGGCTAATACAGTTTGTCTCAATCGGTTTCATTCGCGTGAAAAGAATCAGGGTGTAAATTGCACCCTTGGGGAAATGTGACTCAACAAGTAACTACTGTAGAATGGATTCACTGAAGAACAAAAACAAACATATTCATGGCTTTTCAGAAATTAGGAGCCCACCAAGAGTGGAAAATGTTAAAACATAAAAATAAGTTTATTCATTAGTAGACTTTTAAGTTGAGTATTTCTAGGGTTTCCTTAATTCATGATAAAGATGTAAACGCTTACTGAATTATATGAAAATATTCTTAAACTTTAAGACAGATCACTTTTTCAGTATTACTTTTAATAAGACAACAGTTTAAATTCACTTTCTTTTCCCTTCCATTAAAAAAATTTTAATTATGGCTTAGTGGTATATAATAACTGCTTAGAGATATATAATATAATGAGAATGTACACTGATATGTGGACTTCATCCAATTTTATTTCCAGCACTGACATCAAAGACCATTTTTTTCCTGACCCAAATATTAGAAGCTAGAGGCTTTATATGTGACTTTGTATACTTTACTCACTCATAATAGCTTTGAAGTTGAATTTTGAGTGTAACTGAACCTTTGAAGGGGAATTTTGAGTAGGATCTGGACTGATTCGGGGCTGGTCAAACAACACCTCAATAATTATGAATTAAAATGCATTACATTTTTTAAAAGGGACATTCAGAGAACAACTAGGACATTAAGCAAATTCTAAGATGTGACTTATATGTCAGTGAAGTGCTAAAGCCAGCTCCTACCAGCTCACAAGAGCCAATTGTGCACAGCTCTTACCAACTGCATGTTATGAGACCTCACATCAGTAACTTGAAATCAGCCATAATTGGAGTATTTACACCACAGAAATTGGAAGCTCTACAAGTCAGAGTCAGTCCTTTTGTTTCCCCTAGAAAAGCAGTTGTTAACATTTTCTAGCACACCTCCGCTTATTAACAAGTTGAACATATGTCCCAGCAGTCTTGGCTGTCCTGGTAACCCATGACTTTAGCATTTCTACCCACCCTCTTCACTATCGAAAATAACAGATGCAATAACCACTATTGATATCAGGACTAATAGGAGGCTTTGGAAATTTTTCACTGGAAGAAGTGAAGACTGAGTTGGAAGGCAAGAAGCAACTACAAGTTTCTTATCTTTATTTATCTGAAGAACCGGCTGCAGGAAGTAATACAAGACTTGTTTTGCAGAGCTTCAGAGGACAGCATGAGGACAGGAAAGTCTTGTGAAAAACACAGGGAGACACATTTTTATGAGTTTAAGGAAGGACTCGCTCTTTGGTAACTTTGAGTCATCAGAAATAAGAACAGACACGTGGAGTGTTGAGTGTGGTTCCAGTGCATGAAACTGCTTGGGCAGAGAGTGAGAACCACTTTGAGGGGGTTTGGTGGTCATCTCAGAGGATCTTTGCGGGACGACGTGTGTGTTTGGGAGAAGGCGCAGCAAACCAACAGGAAAAATAATTCATTCAAATTCAGAAAGAAGTGACCCAAACAGAAACTCCTTTTCAGCCTCACTGTTCTGCTTTAAAATTAAATAAGTATCATTAATTAGAGAGAAACAACATGCTAACCAATTCGCTACTGATTTATTTATGATTTCAGATTTGGAAATCTATTAGTATAGTCTACTCCATATCAGCACAGTTCGGCCTCAGAAAGGAAAATACGTCAGAGAGGTTCAAATAACTTTAGAATCATGAGTAGCAGGGGAGACCTTGGGAAGGAAAGTCTGTTTAACAGTGAGAACTTCAGACACTTCCTCTGTATCCTATGGTAGCCAGGCAGTTAGAATAACAGGAAGCCTTTAGGTCTGCAAAAATGGCATCTGTGAAGTTTGTTTGGGTCTGTCTGAAGGCACGGTTTCAGCAGGGGCTGAGCCTGTACCCGTACGGGACAACTTAAAATTTTTTGTTGGGTATGCAAAATCGGGTTAAAATTAAAATTTTTCTCCATTGCCTCATGTCTGTGTGGTATCATACAAAAGTCAGATTTTTTTTCCTTTATTTCAAATTACTTTACTGAATTAGTTTGATTATCATATGGATTATCAGAATAGTTCATACAGTATTTCTCTAAGGTCAATGCTTTTCATTTGCACACATTTAATCTTACCTAACACTTCACTACCCACTCCTATGGCCATGTAAGGTCTTTTAGTAGTTTTCATTTTCTATCTCTTCACCACTCAGATAACTTTACTCTTGTCCACCAGCCTACACGCATCTCTCTTCACATTCTCCCAGTCGGATTTCTTTAACAAACACTTAGATGACATTCGCTTTTGCCTGCTACTGTTTTAAGTACTTTACAAATATTAATTCATTTACTTCTGCTAAGAGCTGTATGCAATTGATAATTTTATTATCTGTCTTTTGCAGATTAGGGGACTGAGGCATAGAGTGGTTAAATAAAGTAGCTGGAGACAGGATTCTAATTGACAGAGTGGTTCTCTGTCTCAGCTCTATGTTGCCACTCAATTTAAACAGAAAAAAATTAAACTAATCTTAACATGATACTCTGAAAAGCCAGTGTTTGTACTCTTCTCACATGAAAATCTGCTTTATTGCTACCATTTTTCCTGAAGTCCAGCTTTCTACTTTTCTACTTCTGAATATTTATTTTCATAAGTCTTGCCACAGAGCCATATGAAATTCAATGTTACAAACATTGCTTCCTTTTTCACACATTTTATGCATTACCCTCTCCTTAAAGGATCCACCTTTATTGTCTTTTATGAAAAAAAACATTTACATTTTTCACGAATCCATATTCTATTATACATTGCACTAACCAAGAGTAAAACTCACCTACTTGGTTCTTTGAGTCCAGGACAGTGATTCTCAACCTGGATCACTGTGCTCACCAAGGGGTATCTGGCACATTTTTGGATGTCATGGTGGGGTTTGGGGTCATACTGGCATCTAATGGGAAGAATTTATGGATGCTGCTAACATCATATAAGTCACAGGACATCTTCCCGCAACAGAGAATTATCTGGCGTAAAATATCAAGAAACCCAAGTCTAGGATATTCTATGCATTTTAAATTATTCTTCTGAATACAATTTAGGTCCCTTCTCAATAGCACTACAAAAGCTATATAAAAACTATATATATATGTATATATATATAAAATCTATATCTATCATTAATATATCAACCTGTTAGATTAAGTAGACACCATTGTGTCTTATGTTTCATTTTCTCTTTTGGTTTATAAAGGTATAAAGGACTCAGACCTATAACCTACTCTTAATACTAATGTCACTGTTAAAGTAATAAATGGTTATACTTGCAGATCTCTTTAGTGTTATGTTATTCACAAACTCATTCATATTTTAAGTATTAAGCATTAACTGTACACCAAGCAATATTCTAGGTGAACAAGTACTTAAGAATTAGGTTATGACTAATTTGTGGGTCGTTAGGATTATTTTAGTTAATGTTTACTGAAAAATTATTATGGAATTTATATTTTCTATAGTTTACATTGTTTTACACAATTATGAAAACAACCAATGTTTTATTTAAGAGAAATTAAGCAACATATTTTACATAATATAAAAAAAAAAGATAGAAAATAAGGACTGAATTATTCATTTTTTACCCAATTAGTTGAAACTGGTGGTTAGCAACATCAGATGTGCAAAGAGGACCAGTGGTTGATCCCACAACAGTATTCCATTTTCTCCCCATGATTTTGCAATGAAACCATGAGATCAAATAGGATACTTTCTTCATGTTGACCAAAAGTATTTATTTTTGATAGAAATAACACACAACACTAACTGCAGGACACTTGCTTAATTGAAACATTAGTCAGTTGGGAACATCTTATGTGATAAATTGTAACATCTCCCACATTAAAACAAAGCGCAACCCTTTCCTTGAAAAATAAACCTCTTGATGCCCACATCTCTTCCCATTAATCACCGCATTTTTCTACTCCATTTCACAGCAGAAACTGCCTGTAGGTTCGATGCATGCTTTCTCAACTTCCTCTCACCCCGTTCTTACTTGTTCTTAGTCTAATCAGGCATTTGTCTCCAAAAACTCTATTGTGACATTTTATGAAGGCCACAGGTGACATTACGTTGCCAGATCCAGGGCCAATTTTTAGTCCTCCTCTTAACGTATCATTAGCATCTGACACTGTTGATCGCTGCCTTCTTCTGGTAACGCTTTCTTCACTTCATATCACATTTCACAATTTTCCTTCTATTTCAAGCCATTCTCCTTCTCAACTACTTTTGTTGGATCATCCTCATGTTCCCAACCTCAAACTGGGTTTTCCTCGGTCTTAGTCATTGGAACCCTTCTCTTTTATAACTACTCTGAATGTTGTGTGGTTTCATCCATGTTCACAGTTTTAAATACTCTATATATGCATGGGTAACTTCCAATCTTATACCTTAATTTTGGACATCAACTCTGATCTCCAAACTAATATATTATCTACTTGACACCTTTGGTTGTCAGAGAGCATATCACATTTTACCGCAATAAAACATTGATTCCCCCACTTAAAATCTCCTTCTCTCCCAGTTCCATCATCCCCAGTAAATAGCACCAGCATTTACCCAGTTTCTCACAAATGTCAGTGTTTCCATGACTAGCTCATTCCAAATTATAAGACTTACTGATAGGTGAAAAATGAACATTAACAAGAAAATCACTCTCTCTCCTATCTCAAACTTAGAGGAAACAAACAAGCAAGCTGCAAAACAAAACCAAAGCTTCTTGGGAGAACATCTAAACTTTATCCCTGGAATCAAGACTGACCTCGTCAATAGTCTTTCTGGGGTCACATGCTTCCTCGGAGCTCATATGAAATGATGTTGGGCAAGATGCTGTTTGCCTTAGGTGTAGGATTACGTGGTCAGACAGGGTGTGTGTTTGCGTAGAAAAAGCTTTACCGTGACAGTAACAGAGCACCTGCACCTAGAAGAACACACTTGAAAGAAGTTGTACAAATCCTAAAAATGACAGTAAAAGAAAACTGAGCCTTCTTGAACAATAAGAAGTTTAGAGGCAATGCATGGCCACTTTGTGATTTGAGAAGATTCTTCTTATTCAATAAGCTCACCAAAGTTTGATCCAAAGACAAAGATACAAATGGGAATGCAGGAAGGATCTTTCTCCTGATTCTTGCTTTCTGTCAGCCACCAATGGCAAGACCATCTACTACGTGTAGGCATGGGAACCAGTTAAAGAAAGTGTCGATTCACTAGAGTGAAGCTGAGAACTCAGTGGCTTTTGTCTGTGGTGAATGCGTCCGGAAAGGCAAAGAAGAGCGAGATTCTCCGGTGGGGTTTCTCATCTCCATGGTGGTAGGTGCTGACGGCGTCAGAGAGAGCACTAACAGGGCAGAGAGAAAGGAGCCCTGAGATGACCAGCTGCAGGGCTCTTACAGGATGGAAAGGACATGGAGTTTGGATCTGAACTTCATTATCTGCAACTAAGGTAAGACCATGTAGTAGTGGATTACAAAGTGATCCGAGCCCAGGCTAATTGCTCGCCTGCTAGCTTAAGCTCCTTCTTTTTGTGTGTATCTCTGTAACAGGCATCTTTGTGCTGTTTTCTTTGGCTCAGTATCATGCTTGATGGATGCATGGTCTATGGCTGGGAATAATTTTTCTTTCTGTTATATAATCCCTGGGGAATGCTGAACCAAACAGATTAGAAATGCCAGTGCCATTTACAAATCCGTTGAGGGAAGTAACATTCAGAGACGCGAAGAGACTAAAAGGATGATGACTTAGCCAGCTGACATTACTTATTGACGTGGGACAATGTGGAAGAGGTGAATCTTTAATTTCCTGTGGAAAGAGTCATTCATAAACTGTCTTTTTGTATGCCTCTGTCACTCTCCCACTGTTGCGAAGTGACAACAAACTGGCATCAAGAATTTGAAACGGTGAGAAAATAGGCTGTCATCTATTTCAAATTAATTACATCTTCACAGCTGAAGTGCAGACAGAACTGCTGTAAAGACCCTAGAAAAACAACTGCTAAGAGGTACTTCAAAAAATAATAAGATCTTCAAGCACTGAAATCTGATTAGGTAGAAAAGCACTGGGCTTTCTAACTTTTAATGTTTTTCATCTACTCATTTTTTTCTTTCAATTTGTAATCTGGACTGTTGCTATGTAGTAAGTAACACCTACTATATTCCACGCCTTCTGGTTTCCATTTTACTAGTAGAAATGACACAGGTTGAAAGAATGAAGTTCATCCACATGAAAATTCTAAGACAATATAGATGCATGGCCATGTGTTTAACCATAAATATCTTATGAAACACTTTAAGCTTTTCTTTTTAAAACCCCCCTTCCCCAATCCCCCTTCTTTTATTTCCTATGAGTTTTGAAATAATCCTGAGAATTCAGAGGGAGCGAGAGGCAATATCCCCAGAGGTTCTGAAAGCCCATAGTCTGGAAGGCAGAGACCAAATTGGCTACTCATTAGTGGTGTGACCTCCCCAAATCACTCAGCTTCTCTCTGCCTCCTTTCCAAAACCTTTAATAGTATCTATACCTTAGATATTATTTAATGTCATTTAATATGGTACCTGGCACATAGAGAGCACTAACTAGATGGAGACAATTATTATTAGCTCTATTTTAGGGAGGAGGGAGACTCTGATATAAAGGGTGATAGTGGGTTAATAGCTAAGCGCAGAGCAATATCCCACATGGCTCAACTCCAAGGAATACATGTTTTGTTCTCAGGTTCGAGAAGATCTGAGCCAACTGCAATTTTGTAATGAGAAAGGTGGAATACAGCTGAAATGTCAAAAGTGGTTCTGGCAATTTATACCAGCCCTGATCTGCTTCTGCCATTGTTTTCTGACCAGCCATATTCAGCTTTCAGCTTCCAGACACTCACATTCCAGCTCTGGGCCTTGCCCCTCTGAGGAGCTGGATCTTTGCAGGTCAGTGATGCAGCCAAGGTCAGGGAAGGTATCTTGGGATGGGCTGGAATGAGAGGTGATGAGGGTCAAGAAGAGAGTTAGGGCCAGGAACATTCTTTTGTGTACACATAGTTTAATGAAGAAAAATCAATCATTTCACATGTTGATCTTTATATATGGCCACATTAAGATATCTGCTTTAAAGCTGCTATGTCCCAATGGCTGCTTCTCCTGTTGTCATAGTGGCTGCTTCACGTCAGCCAAGGTGGAAGTTCCTGTTTTGTCCAAGTACCTAAGCTTCAGGTGAAAACTACTGACATTTATGGGACATCCATTATTTTACAACAGCTATCTATTTTAATTCTCATAATTGTCCTTGTTAAAGGGATGGGGATCACAGAAGTTAAATAACTAGTCTGAGTTCACATAGGTAAATTGTGGAGATGAGATTCAAACAGAAATCAGTTTAACTCCAAAAATCAAATCTGAGTAATGGATGTAAAGGCATTATTTTGTTTCCATTTCCACGGACTGGGTCCGTGGCCTGTTAGGAACCAGACTGCACAGCAGAAGGTGAGCATCGGGCCAGCAAGGGAAGCTTCATCTGTATTTACAGCCACTCCCCATCGCTCACATCACCACATAAGCTCCACCTTCCGTCAGATCAGCTGCGGCATTAGATTCTCATAGGAGCACGAATCCTACTGTAAACTGTGCATGTGAGGGATCTAGGTTGCGTGCTTCTTATGAGTATCTAATGCCTGATGATTTGAGGTGGAGCTGAGGCGGTGATGCTAGCACTGGGGAGCAGCTGCAAATACAGATTATCATTAGCAGAGAGGTTTGATTGCGCAATAAATGTAATGCTTGAATCATCCTGAAACCATCTCCCCACTGCCCCCAGTCTGTGAAAAAACTGTCTTCCATGAAACTGGACCCTGAATCAAAAAGTTTGGGGACCACTGATATAAATAATAGATTTAGAATCACAAGTTGTGATAAGAACCTAATAAGGCCCTCATGGGATCTAGACCATCAAAACCTGAATTTGTTTCAAGGTTAAGAGGCAGCACATCTAACATCACAGCAGGATTCAAGGAAACCCTGTAACAACAGAGTAACTGATGCAGAAACAGCTCCTGTCCTCAGAAATTTCCCTTGTAGCCATTGTGCTGGGGTTTCCTTAATTGCTGCTCAGAAAGCTTTTGATGCAGTCTGGGGTCTTTCTAAGTTTGAGCCATATGTAGAATTACAAAATGAAAAGGAAAACATGTCATCTAAAATTATACAAAAAGTCAAGGCAATGAGCAAAGGCACAGATAGTACCAAAATGGGTCGAGATGATCTTTCCTGTTGGCATGACAAATACGTTCATAATTATTTTTAAAAATTAGAAGATTCAGTTGTTTTGACTTTAGTGAGAAGGTGAAGTCTGACATTGTTTATTTTTAATCTTTTTGGGCAGACTTTCCCCACTGTTCATTTCATAAAATTGGAATAAGTATTATTTACTAGTTAATAAAAAATAGCATAACATAAAACTTTAAAATATGAGTGTCAAAAGAGAACTTCAGAGTTATCTAGTTCAACTTCGTAACAAATTCAGGAAACTATTCTATAAATTCTTCAAGTAATCTCATTGTTAGAGATACTAACAATAAAAACATTCTTCTTGATTCAAATATTAAATCTACATCCCTATAAATCCCATAGACAGATCGGAGTCCCACCCTCTGTGCCATCCTAGAGAAGGGCCCCTGCTGCACACGAGTACAGGGTGTCCCAGCTCTGTGTTGAAGGATGTGAGTTACTTGGAGTACAGCTATGTTTTAATTATCTCAACAAATCTAGATCACAGTACAGGAAACACAGTTAGTGTTCAACAAAGGTTTTGAGTATGTGAATATATGTCTTCTTTAAGAGTTTCTTGCTTTTATTACTTTCACTGGGAATTCTGTGTGGCTGAAAAACTATTTTCATTGAATCTTTGCCTTGATTTTTCTGGGATAGGTATATTTTCAAGCCCATCGGCCACTCCTCCCTCCCTGTCTCCCTGCTCATCGTTGCTAGCCTTCTGGGCTTGACACTGATCAGTGTTTAGTGTAATCATTGCCTAAATTTCCTTGTCTGTGAATTTCCCCAATCCCTTGAGCTGAGGGCATTTGATTCCACCTGGCCCAGGTTCTGGGATGGGTCATTCCTTAGAACACCTAAATGAGTAGCTGTAAAACCCATCTCAGGGGACTCAGCCAGCACTTTTTTGCTGTTAGTTCTGGTCTGAACTTGTACTCCAGTCCTGGTGATGGGACTGTCTCCTTTTTCCCGAGGTCAGGTTCATAGACCCACCTTCACCCTGATTTTGTTTCCAACAGCTCCTTTACTCATTAAGGCTCAAAACCTCAGTGCTAGAATGAGATAAATTTCTCATAGTACTTTTCCCCCAACATTTATTACCTTGTGACCCTGGATAAGTATAGCAAACTAGGTAAGTTTCAATTTTTTATCCTTAAAATAGGAATATCGATTCCTGGTTCTCAGGGTTATTGGGACAATTAAACAGATTCATGAATATAAAGTGCCTGGCACTTAAGGAGTGTTTTTCTCTGGCTGAGAATTGTTATCTCACCCTTATCCCCTCTCAGTTTGGAGATACCAAACTCCAACTGTATACCCGGGACCTAATCACTTTTTTGCCATAACTCTTTGATACGGAATGTGTGCCTACTTAAATATCTACACACTGCCTATTCTCACTTGTCCTAACTTCCCTAACACTGTGTTTTCCCTTCCTTCTCTCCCCTTGTTCTCTCCCTGGATGTCTGTTAAGCTGATTACTATAGTCCTGCCACCCTTTTCTCCCTGCACTGTCCCTGCACAGTCATAGCTGGACCTGCCGAAGCACAGCCGGTGCCCCACTCCAGCGGGCAATCCTACATTCTTGGCCATTACATTGCCTGTAGCCCACACGTCAGATTTGATACTTAGAAAGTCACCACTACCTTCTCCCTAAATAAGTCCTCCCAGACCCTGGGACGATGCTTGCAGCTCCCCAGGCCCTCATGCAGCAGAGCGAGGAGCTGTGAGAGCTGCAGACCATTAGCAATGGGCTCCCCAGGACTGAAAGACTCAGAATCCTGGCTGTCCCAGTTCTACAAGGTTAGGAGATACACCTCTCCAAAGTGGAAGGCACTACTTCCACCTACAAAAGTCTGGACTGCAATGATAATATGTGTTTTACCCTTTAGAGTTTCTTTGCAAATAAAGATAGAAATGTGCTTTTTCCCTTTTTCCCTTCCCAGCCTCAGGGGTTCTTTTATCTCTGATTCGTCCTTACAGACTCGCTCTAATCACCTGTAATAGACGGTGTGAATTTCTCTTTATTGTGTTAATGCTGGACTGAAGCCACTCACTTAAGGTCTTTTTTGTGTGTCACTCTTCTCTATCTCCATCTTTCCCATGTCTAATAATCACTATTGTTATGCTGGAAAGCAAATTTCTGATCACAGTTTGAGAGCATCCTTGAGGAAAGCAAGACGATTTTCTGTCCACTTCAGTGGAAATGGCTTTTGGCTATTCACAACGATTGCACAAACAACCTAGAGCCAGCATGGAGGAGAGATTGGAATGCTGATCCTCTAACTCACAGGTCAGGAACCAGACCTACACACCAACACGCTACGCCTATACACACACGCACACGCATGCACACGCTCTTTTCCAGCTTTGAGTCTTTATACTTAGGACTAAATCTTCCCTACAAGTCAAGCTTCTGGCCGCAGACGGCATCGCTGCCAAGATAATTCTGTGTACTTTGGATCCATCCAGTAGGAAGCTTTATCCTTGCTGCTTTCCTCAGGATGCTCTGTGACATCCCCCGCCCTGGATAGTTCTTCCTTTTGTGTTAAAACACTTTGGCTTAATTCCAAAGGGTGTCCAAAGACAACAAACCTTCCCTCCAGTCTACCCACTGGCAGTGTAATCTCAGTATTGGAAACATTCTTGTCCATGAAAAGGCATCGCCCAATTAGCCCTCATTGATAGCATCCCTCCCAGGTTTGGACTTCCTTTGGACTCTTTCCTTGCTGATACTTCATACTCTTAATGGTTTGATCTGGTAAGGGTTTGCTACAGTGATGTGTTACTTGTGTGCACTGGTGTGTACATTAAGGGCCAGTATTATAAGTAGAGTGAGTAGATGCATCTAAGGAAAACTTGAAAATCACCTCAGATGCTGAAATATCTCCTTACAATTTTGGGGTCTGGAGTTACAGGAATAGCACATGATTTCCATAATTCTGGAACACCTGGTTCAAGCTTTATAAACAAAACACACACACATATCCAAGGACATGGCATTAACCTCTATGCACCATCTACAATTTAGTTATAAGGACCTGGGTTGCAATTCTTATTTTTTTTTTTTCAAATCTATGGCATATAATAAACTATGTTATTTCTCAAAGACTTAGCTTGTTAGTCTTCAAAACATAAAAGATATAATAAAACTTGCTTTTCATGATTGCTATTAGGATTAGGGGAGATTGACAGACCTAGCACTAAGCCCCTGAAAGAACAGATTGAGCTGGGTTGAGGGGAAGACATCATTAAAACCAGAAGCTGGAGGAACACAGAGAAACCTTGATTAGCATTAAAAATTGCCTGAGGGCTGGACCTTCAAGGTTGGACCACACTGAATACTTGGTTGTACCTTTCAACTTCCTCAACATTACTGTTTAAATAGTTGAGATTTTGATTAGTGCTCTTCTATTGAACTACTTGGCAAAATCTGCTTGGCGAAAAGGACTGGGGAGATATGCCCTTGGATAGGCACGGTCACCAATCCCCATGTGTTGCTTCCATACAAGGAACATTCTTTGATTTAAATGAGAAGAATAGAGGTCAGAATGTTCCTGCTTAGGAGAGGAAGTGGAGATCTATTTTGCTTGATGGTACAGGATAGACAGTGGGCGGCCATGCCCAGATTACCCCATGCCCAGGTGACCCTGTGCCCCGGGGATCCAAGAACCAAACGGGAGCCCTGGAAAGCTGGGGGATGATGGGCAGGGCCTTTGGTTTTCACAAGATTTTAGTGACATTTAGTCAAATATGAATAAATTAACAAGACAAATATTCCCTCAGCCTATTATGTCTTCTCTCTTAAATGTTTGTGGATATGGAGCTGGTATGCATACATTCACAAACTGCTGAAAATCAGTCTTTGAGGATTGGTTTCTATTTTGTTTTTAATGAGGGCATTCAGTCTATCTTTCTACAGGAAAAGTTACATGAGATTTGGGAGTTCAAATGTCAATGATTTTTATACTTCCCAGCTAAAGAACCAATATTTCTTCCTCTGGTCCTAAACTATGTGAATGGATAAAAAACAATTTTAATTTATAGTATAATCTTTTCCATTTGTATTTTAACTTCTGCAGTACTCCTAAGGCCCATGAGTTGAATTAATTTTTCATAAATATTGTCTACCACACATGGATGCATAAGATCATTTTGATTAAATTGAAGCAAAAGACAATTTTAGTATTGCTGAAAACTTTTGTCCATATCTCCAATAAACCTAAAATGAAGGGAGGCTGTGTGATCTACAGTTGAAATTTTATGAATAATCTTTAATATAATCAGTAGCTAAAAATTATTGAATTTTCAAAATATATTGGAAATCTTTCCCCATATAGCTCCACTGTGTACATTGGTGGCTAAAAGAATTTTGATTTGGATGTGGGAATTCTGTATGTTCAAGCCAGGCACATTCAAATTTCTATAGGCACATTATCTACTGGATGAATTAGCCCAAAGAATTAAAATTGAAATTCCTAAACTGCCTTTTGCTCAACTACCCAGAATGTTCCCCTCGATTACATCTTTCTCATCTGATAGCTCGATTTCAAGGGAGCAGAAAATCATTTCTAATGTGGGATTCTTTTCAAAGCATATGATTTATTCTAATTCAAATCCAAATTGATTTCTCACTACTTTCCTTTTATGGGTTATCAACGATATTGACTTCCTTCATTAGCCTAGAAAATCAAGAATTAGCCACAAAAGCAGAATCCTGAGGAAGCAGCTTTGTTTCCTAAATGCTGGGGAAATTATCAAATCTGGCCACCTTTCTTTTAGCTCTAATAGCATCATGCTCACTTCAATATTATTCTACCATAGACATCTCCATTCGCAGAGGGACGTCTTGATGGAATGTCTGTGGTTTACTTGGAAAGAAGGAGCTTTCTAAGGCCAGAAATGTTCTTCATCATCCTTAACTATAGTCTTCATGATACCTCAGGTATAGTTAAATGTTGATTGAATTAAAGAATACACAAAGGCCGTTTCCACAATCTTTCCCAGACCATTACAGGCATTGGCTAAATGACATAAATATTCTTCCAGGGAAGGTTTGAACCTCTTATGATCAAGACTTAAGGGAAAAGTACCCCTACCACCCCAAACTCAATTCTTCATCGCCCATTAAAATGAATATTCCAGCCTGAGAAATGCCGAGAATTATCACTTCTCTTTCTAAGGAAACTATTACTAACTTGGGTTGCCACTGTTTGCATAGGCATTCATAGATAATGAAATCCAAAACCTTCCATATTAGGACAGGATCATTAATATTTCTACAACATTATAGTAGAAACAAAAGTGTGACTGTAGAGGAAGTATAAAATATTAGACACATGGAAATTCAAGAGTCTATTAAATACACTAACTCCTGGCAGCTACCTAAATCTTCTATTATCTATAGTAAGTGGCAATGCTGCCTTGCCAAGGGCCTTGAGAAGGCACGCACTAATAGAAAGCTAATCTCATGTGCCAGACAACATATAGCTTAACGTATTGTCTCGAGAGGCTATTTATCTGGATCTTCCTGGAAAGATCTTTTGTCCTGTATTTTAAGGCCTTCTTGATTTATCTGTATCCACAGGGAAAATGGGAATTGAACCATCAGCCAATAACACTTGCTTTATTTTCCTCCCCTATAAAGATGTCCTGAGTTTTCATTCTGACAGCTTAAAACAGAAATTCAATCATTTAAAGGTCAAAGAAGTTGTAGACACTATCCAGGGAGTTCCTGGTCTACGAGCGAATGACATCTGTGAGTTTAAAGATTCCCAGCAGCTTGAGTAGACTAATAAATAGACTCTCTGTAAATTGCCAAAGAGGATAATTTGCAGGCAGTTCTCACAAGTTGGAAAAAAAAGCAACAGAGAGATAGGACTTGGATTTCTGTTGGAATACCGTAAATACCAAACTTTGAGAAGGTCAAAAGTCATGACACATATGCTTTCCATAAATTACATTTGTTTTGAAATGAACAGTTAGGTTCAACCAAAGCAGCTTCCCCCAAAATTATATGGGAGCTATTAAAGGTCAGACACAGGTAACCTGGCATTTAGAACCGCAATGAAGAGTGTTGTCACTTTGTTGAAAAAAGCAAAGTGAGTGACTAGTACAACAGGACTTCTATTCTTAGTGATATTTGTAGTTCTTCTGGGCGGCTCTGTCATGTCTCTCTGAGGGTAATGAAGGTCAAGGCAATTAGATGCTAAAAGGCAACTCTTAAACAAGTCTAAGAAATTGCCAATCTTATAATTCACGGTGGAAGAAAAAAGGCAATTAACTTTCTCTTCCTCTCTCTCTCCTTATTTGGATCTGCACTTGAATGATGACATTGATCTGCATAAGATGATTCAACTTTCCATTAGTTCTTTGATTCACTTGAGATTACAGTTATGATTAGGAAGTGCTGTGATTAAAAACGACCATGTATTGTGAAAGAAGGTTTGAGAGCACAGCTTTATATTATCCTCATAAGAATCAATTGCTCTGTATTTTCAGATGAGCAGAGTTTCAAAGAGGTTGATTAACTTGGGCAAAAGTGCACAGTTGGTCTTACTTAGTGATCAAGCAGGCATTTGAACTCAAACTCATGTCTACCAGGACCTAGAAGCTTTAAGGTAATAGATCTTCATCTCCAGGAACTGGGGACCAATTGAATCAGAATGATTGGGGTGGAACCCAGGATCTGCAAGGGGAACATGCTCCCCTAGAATTTTGGAAGCAAATTGTTAGTAGACTACACTTTGAAAAACATCACTTTCCTATACTGCTTGTAGGAGTACCTACACGTGGTAGTGGAGTTTCATGAATATGTATTAAGAACCAAATAGCTAGGGTTAGTTAGTTAGGCAAATCTGCATCAGAAATACATAATTGCTCTTTTCAGAGTTCATCCGTTTAAAGGACCATTTCTTTGGGTTTTAAAAGTCTATCAACACAGACCTTAGTCAAGCTGCAAAATAACAAAATTTTGAACATTTTCTTTCCAAAGTTATTGAAAATATTAAGATAAAAGATTCCTAAAACAGACTTTGCTATACCAAGCCAAGAAATGAAGGTAATAGCAGTTTAATATGGTCTGGAATAGGGAAGGGGCAAAGGGGGCACTGGAAAGTGGACCTGCGTTTTGAAGCCTGTTTAATTCTAATTCTGCTTTAAAGACCCCTGATTTGTTACCAACTGCTTTCTCGATTTCTCTAATCGGTCTCCAGTGGCCAAATTTGACCCGATTCCCTCTTCCTCCCACCTCCTTGGTTTAAATGAGATCTGGTTTTACTTAGATGAATTAAATGTCACTATATTTGTTTCTGTGAATTGTTCCAGCAAAAATTACAGCATCAATGTCTGACTTTAAATGTCTGTAAGACTGTCTGCCTCTCTAGACTATTTACAGCTGTCTTTTAAAAGGTCTAATAAATGCTTTTAGATTGCTATTGGTTTGTTTTCCCTTTACGAAACCTCAGAGTCGGTACGCTTCAAAGAATCAACTGAAAATACCTATTTTTATTTCTGCAAAAGTTGTGCCTGTTTATTGTAAAATTTTATAAAATATAAATGCAACAGTAGAAGAAAAAGGAGGAGAAAAAATAGTGGAACCAAGAGAGTGGGCCACAATTCACATTTTGTTCTATATCGTTCTGTCATTTCTCCCTGTTTAAATATATTTAAACTTAAAAATAGATTGTTTTATAGCCCTGTTTTTATTTTCATTAAACAATATGTTAAAACACACTTTTCCTGTTATTCTCCTATTCCATCACTTTTGGTGGCTACAGAGTAATTATATGATTCTACATTTACCTATGAAACCAATTCCACATTTATAATATGCTTCGGTCACAGCTGAATTTTATCACTACAAATATCCCTCCAAAGTAGTCATCTTTGTGGTCATCCATGATAATTTCCTTAGAATACATTTTTACAAATGGAATTGCTGGATTAGAGGGTGTACCAAATTTATAGGCTATTGTCACATATAGCTTATCTCCAGAAATAGTTCAAATTCAATATATATCTTTGAATATATCTTTAAAATGAAAATATAATAACTTGTATTAATATTAGAGGAGTCACAGTTCTAGTGATTCAATTAGAGATTTAACAAATTTAATTAAACACTCTTCAATGCAAGGCACAATTTAAAAAAAAAATCTAGATTTCCAGAGAGTTCTGTAGCATAGTCACATGCAATTGCCATGTTGACATCTATAGGCAGTTCTAAGGAAGCTGCTAAGCAAACACAAATAGTATGACTTTTTTGTTTTTTAACTGTCTATAACCTGGCAGCTGTGAGAGAGGAGAGGTAAGATAACTGGACGGAACTGAGAACTAGTGTTTGGAGAACTGTCAGCACTGATGTTTTTACAGTTCTAGGAATGTGATTCTCTTACTAGGGCTGAAATTTCCTTGAGGATAAGTATCATCTTTGTATTGTTCAGTTATTTATTCTTTCTTTCTTTCAAAGTATAATTAGCAAGTGCCTATGTGTCACATATTGTTCTAACTGCTAGGGATATGGAGGTGAATTAGACAAGTGTGACCCTTTTTGCAAGGAGCTTACAATCCATTCCATGAGCAATCCAGTCAGCCAAAAAAAACCAATCAGTGGCAGGAACATCCTTGGGTGTTAGAGCAGGGTTTGGCAAACTTTTCTGTAAACAGCCAAAGAAGATAATATTCAGGATGGTAAATGTTTTAGGCTATGTGGATCACATGGCCTCTGTTGCAACTACTTAACTCTGCAAGTTTGCATGATATAGGGAAGACTTTTCCTCTACCTTCCAAGGGTTCAAAAATTGAGTCTATGAGATGAGCTGATAACAGGCAGGCAGGTTAACAGAAGAGGTATATATATGTATTATGTGCATGAGGGCATCACAGGAAAGAAACGTGAATATTCAAGGAATCAATGAGACTTAAAAGCTTATAGTACCTTCCTCGTAAGGGAGAAGGGAGGGGGAATGCAGGCAATCTAGGGGGTATTAATGATTTTGGGAAAAGGCGAATGGGCCCTTAGAAGAATAGGTGACAGTGTGTGACAAAGTGTATCTGCGTATGACTTGGACTTCCAGCCATCTCTCCTGTGATACCAGTTAATCTTCCCCAGTTGATGAAACTTCTGGGGAGAGGATCAATGACAACTTCAGGGGATCTGTCCCTAGGCTGGTAAGAGGAGCCCAGAGAAAGCCTCTGCCTGTATCCACTGTCCCCAACGTGCCCTCAGTTCAAAATAATCAGCATATTTGGCGGTGGCATTTCCTGAATTCCTTCACTGACAGTAAACAATGGTCTGGCTGCATTCCAATAAAGCTTTATTTACAAAAACAACCAGTTGGATTTGGCCCTCAGGCTGTAGTTTTTTGATGCTTGTGTTAGTAGAAAAGAAAGACACAGTGAAGATCTCTAGCTAGCATGGAACAGAGAGAAAGAGAGTAGTAGAAGACACTTTAGAGCGATG
Source organism: Avahi laniger (assembly GCA_963575035.1). Taxonomy (NCBI): domain Eukaryota; kingdom Metazoa; phylum Chordata; class Mammalia; order Primates; family Indriidae; genus Avahi; species Avahi laniger. The sequence continues at coordinate 87,758 of CAUYSK010064026.1, read as the reverse complement.
GACAGAGGTCAGATGTATACAATCTGTATGTAATATAGATTTTGCAAATTACTCTAATTGCAATGGGAAAACTCTGTAGAGTTTAAAGCAACAAGTGACCTGTTTTCATTTTGTTTTTAAAGGAGAACAGATTGAAGTACAGCAACGGCAAAAATAGGAGACCTCTTAGGAAGCTGTTGCAATGGTCCACTGAAGACATGGTGGTTTTGACACCAGTGAGAAGTGATTAGATTTAAGATCTACTTTAATGCAAACTGAAGGACTTGCATAATGGGAGTAATGCAGAGTGATTATACCATATTCTTGTATACGGGAGATATTTTTAAAATGTATGGTAAACTGAATTTTAACTGAATTTTTTTTGTTGTTTTTCAACGAACAAAAATTGTCCCTGGTTAGCACAAGCAGAAGAAAATATTATTGAAAAGATACCAGGTAACTTATAGTATCAAATATGGGGAGAGAGAACCTGATTTGAGCAGAAGCAAGAGGTAAGGCAAAATGAGAATTTTGTCTCACAGACTGCCTCCTAAGGAGCTATGATTTGTGTCTTCCTCCTTGGACACTTAGATACACCCCACCTCACCAATGGCCTCCTGACTCCTGGTCGTTGCTTTAAATAATAGGATTCAGCACCTTTGTGTCATTTCCTCAAGATTCGGTCTTGTTTGTGAAATTCCGATCGGCCACTCCTAGGTCATGCGACCCTCCTCCAGCTTTAAGGTGAAAAACACTATAGTCACAGGTGGCTTCTGCCATCTCCAGTGACATCATCCTAATCCCAGCCATGATCATCTCATACCTGGGTGTTGAAAGAGCTTCCTGGTTAACCTCCCTCCACCTGCTCTTAAATGTCTCCAACTAATTTTCCACTGGACAGCCGGTGTGATCTTTTAAAAATGAAAAATATTATTATATAATGCCCTTAGTTAAGATACTTCAATAGCTTTTGATGTTCTTGGGAAAAATCTCAAATATTTAATTCTCCCTATGCAATAGTTTATGCTGTGGCTCTCTCTCTCTTTATAGCCTCAGCTCTCCCCAGCTCTGACCCTTGCCCCGATTCAGGTCTTTGGAAAGAATGTCCTACACACCTTTGAGTCACGCGGCCTTTGCAAATACTGTTTCCTCTGCCTGGACAACAGTCTCTCTCGCTCTCCTTATTTCGTTAACTCCTGTTTATCTTTCAACTTCTGGCTTGGACATCATCTCTCCCAGCCTAGAGAAGACCCCGTGTGATAAGCTATGGTAGGAGAGACGTTTATTCAAGTTAAGGGTGAAAGAAGGACTATCAATAAAAAGAGTTTCCCAGGTGCCAGCTATTGTGCCCTTTCCTATCATGTCATTTATTCCTCACAAAAACGTCTTGAGATAAATCAACTATTGTCCCCATGTTTGAAATACACACAGTGAAGTTTAAAGATGCTGATCTCGTGGAGCTAAGAAGTGGCAGAACCATAGCTAGAATCCAAGTCTTTGATCCCCATATTCCTACCCTTTGCCCATTCTGCTGTAAGACCGCATTGTGGAGCTTGGACTGTGTACCCCTGGGAGTGGGAGGAGAGATTCTTACAGTTCATTCTGGATGAAAGAGGCAAGAGATGAGTTCAAAGACTGTTATGTAAACCGGGTGGAACCAAGGGAGAGAGATCAGGGAAGTGTGAATTCAATGATAAAATGCAGATGAGTTCCTGTAATGATAACTTCTTCTGAGAATTAGGTATTAAAATTAGCTTAGAGCCGGAGTACAGCAGCTAAACTACTCCTATAAAAAGTGAGAGCCTTAACAACCAGATAGTGACTGTGCCTCAAACAAAACAGACAGCAAGGTCTGAGTTGAGAGCGTTTTTACCTAAGGCTAGGAGTGAAGAGAATGCGTGCAATTTAAATGTCAGGTCCTGGGGCAGACTTTCTCTGACGGCCTTTGTTAAGTAGCAACCTCCCTCCTTGCCCGGGCCCTTCTCCATACTGGCACTTTATCTTGCTTCCTCCATGCTAGTTATTACTGTTACAAATTGTCTATTTTTATTGTTTTCATATTTATCCCTAAAAGTATGTGGGTCTAGTCCATAGTAGGAACTTAGCTTAAAAAAATGAATTAAAAAAACAAGATCGCAAATAATCAGTAATAAGTTCGAGAATTTAGAGTCCGTTGGGGAAGTGCTTTCTTTATACAACAAGGAGAAATTGAATTGTGTGGACACCAGATTTTAAAGGAATATTAGATCTCATGATATCTAACTTCTGCACCAACACGGATCTAGCTCGAGGTAAAAATCTAAGCAACTTGGGCTAGCATCTAACCAAGACAGGGATAGGCAGGCTGATTTTCAAGATAAGAACAAGAGAACCCTTCAGACCCATCTTAGTAAAACATTTACACACAATTTAAGACAAAGCATAAGCGTGATAATCACCTCATGAATTTCTCTAACCTCTTAACTTTGCCAGGATCCTCAGTCTTGTTTCCCTGAGGCTGCTTCTTCAGAGTAAATAGCAGTAAAATTTTTAAACATAGTTGGATGTATGGGTATGTGTGTATGTGAGTGTGTGTGTGTGTGTGTGTGTGTGTGTGTAAGTGTGTATGTGTTGAGAGCAAGGAACAGGTGATTTCCCATGTTGTAACAGTTGTGAATAAGAAAGTAAAGTTACTTGGTCTCTAGGGCTTTGAAAACTAGTGGAAGGAGAGAGAGGCGGCCCTGGTATCTCAGTGGTAGGAAACAGTGAGTTCTCGTGTCATTCAGGAAACTGAATTCTCATGGCATTCAGATGTAAGCAATAATTATTGAATAACTACTATGCACCCGGCACAGTAAAAGGTGGCTTCCCATTCAATATCTCATCCAAATCTCACAGTAACTTGGTGACGTAGGTATCATAACCCCATTTCAAGAATGAATACGCTGAAGTTCAGAGTAAAGTTATTTACGCAAGATGCTGAGGGCAGACCTCAAACTGGAGTCTATCTCCTATTACAATTTGGGTTTCTCTGTGATACCAAAAAAGCCCCTTTATTTTAGACTCTTTCTTATTAAGATAATTTGATTGTTAAGCCAGATAACCTGGAATTATAATTTATATTATTTTGGTACAATCTTGCCATCCAAAACCATGAAGAAACATAATCACAGTCTCCAAATTTCTTCTACTTTATAAAACGCAGCCACATTTTGGGTGAGGTAGGATTTATAATTAGCATGTAGTTATTACTGAAGGAAAAACTGGGCTAGAAACAGGATCTTCAGACCATATTACTAGCAAGGCTGTAACTGGATTACTTCCCAGCTTTAGTTGTTTGCGCATAACATATTATAACCCATTTTCTATGATAAATTAGTGCAAAACTTTCTTAAATTTATTCAGGAGGAGAAATTGTAAACTTATATCAGGAAGGGGATAAAATCCTCAGTCACCAGAATATTGGGTTGGGGAGGGAGGGAGAAGAGAACAGAAGGAGAAGGAGAGGAGTGGGTCAACCAGAGGTCTGCCCTGGGGAGGAGAAGAGAACATGAGAATGCCGCTGATTTGCCAGCAAAGGAGAAGCTGTGTGAAGTGAGGGAGTCAGGGAGTACTCAGAGAAGCGCTGGCCGTTATCTAAAAGGTTTTGGCTGAAGCAGGAGTTCAGTGGCTGAATGAAGAGCTCCACTTACATGGGTCTAAGTGTCCTAGGAGGATCCAGGCTAGATAAGGTTCCTGCATAATTTCAAGACAAAAGTTGTGGAACAAGTTTTGAACAAGATGGCAAAACAGCCTAATTTTTGATGGGGTGAGGGGGTGTCCTAACTCATTAATACCCCCCTCTCTCTCTCCTCCTTAGCGCCCAAAGCCCACCCACATGTGCCATCCAATTGCACCTTCATCTACTGAGCTAGTCCTCACCAACCACGCTGCCTGTGCCTCCTTCTTCCCCTGAGAACTCCAGCCCAGCCTGTCTTCAAAGGCTTTGACCTGCATGAGGAATCAGGACATCTTTTCTACTCCCTACCCCATTGGTTCTCACATTTCCACCAAAACTTATCTCATCTAATAGTTGCCAGGAAAGTAACTTGATAACTGATGACTTCATGGATTAAGTACCTCAGGTCCTTTACGGTTTATATGGTAAAAAAAAAAAAAAAAAAAAGGACTTGTTAACCTCAAAGGCTACAGACATTAATAACTAGATTTTACCATAGAAACTTGAGACCGTTTTTTTGTGGTGCGTATCAACGTATACAAGGTAGACAATTCATGTTACTATATCATGTTAAGTGGGTGCTAGAGACAAGATCAGATTTTATCATGAAAGTGACACAGGACGGTAAAGTCTTAACCATTGTGCTGTCCCCTCAACATGCGATGAAAAGCTTACCTTTGAAGAACTATCTACAAGAGCAGTTTACCTGGTAAATAGCTAAATTTGAGGGGATGTGACAACATGGCAAAGGAATTGTTTCAAAATTTGTGAGTCTGATGAGGCAAAGGAAGAAACAGGGACGAATATGCAGAATGTTCAGTTGCTTTGTTTCAAATGTCCCCTGCTGTGTTTATGGCCCGTTTGATATGTGCTAAATTAGTACAGGTTTCTCCCTGAATCCATATAAAGACCTAGAAAGCTAAGGCCTAAAAGCAGATCCTACTAGTCAAAGTAGATTCATAACTTTTTTTCAAATGTCTTTACTTAATACAACGAGCAAGATAAGAGAAAGGTGACAATCAGGATTGGGCTTACTGACTTCTCTAACTTCCTCTCTCTCAGCTCTTTCCACGGGATGAAGTAAATCAAGGAGTTTCTCAGTGCTTTCCTTAGCGTCTTTGGACATTCTAATGAACTTTGATGGCATCCTGAGGAAACGCCACCATCCTGAGGGTGCACTGCCTCTTACTCTAGCCTCATCTGTAAAAGAATTCTATGTCATGGCAACACAGTCCCTATGCATTCCCTACCTTTGTCATTCATTACCTGGCAAGACAGGCCTTACCAGAGTCAACACTTACTTTTGAACTTTATATTTCACAATTTTGAAATTACAGTTGATCTAATTTTCATATTCAATTTTAAAAAAAGGAATTTTGAGACCAATGAAATAGCCACTATCAGTTTATAGACAGCAACATACAAAAAGAAATACAGAAGTAGGAACATTGCAAATGCTTTCTCATGGTGGACTCGTTGGTGACAAGATGATTATGAAAGCATTAAGATACTTTTAAGGCCAAGTTTCAATCCTAAGAAGTACAAATGATAAATATCAACAAGTGCTATCCTCTATTATTTAATAGCAAAGAATTGGAAAAGTGCTCACATTAACGCAATATACTAAGCAAGGGAGTAATACATATTTATTTTGTCTAGCCATTTTGGCAAAAGGACCTGCCTCTATAAAGTTCTTTGCTCATCTTATACAGACTGAGAAATGAATCAGATTGAATACGATTCGTTCGATTATAATTTGTCATTTAGCTTAAAGACAATTGTCTTTTTAAAAGCGTAACATTTATGTGGTTGGAGTTTCAAAAAATTGTGAATGAAGTGTGTACACTTAAGATCTGAACACTCATCTCTGGACAAGCTGAAATCAGTATTCACAATAACGAACCACATCAGAGGACATGGCGGGTTCAGGGCAGAATTCTCACAGTTGTAACTTGTACCTCTGAAATTGTTCCATTATTCAGCAACAAATTTTCCACATACTCAAATTTGTTCACTTGTAACTTGTATTAACTAAAAATTCATCCCCTAATTAGCACATTTTGGAAGGTGCTTTAGAAGTGGCTTGTTTATAACAGTTGCTGGTATCACTGGAATTCAAAGTGATGCCAACTGAATGCCACATCAAATAAAAACTTCTTTTATTTTGGCAGCAGAAAAGAGCAGAGGCACACAGTAGCTCTTGATTTATGAACTGTGTTTTCTAACTCTCAGACTCTGACAATGTGTGTAGTTCCCTTGAAGGAACTGAGTGTAGAGCATTTAACAAGAAAACGATTCTATCTCCAAATCTGCTTTTTAATTTGAAATCATACGGGCCTTTGAGTATCACTGGTCCCATTCTCATACGCGATATGATCAAGTGGGAGAGTGGAGACTGAGACCCCTATAGCAGCTGCTTCTGTTTGTGAAGGAGCGTTCAATCACAAATTGGACGGGAACCTCCAATGAAAGGTAGATGTTATGGACAAAATATGTGGAAATATTTTACAGTCAACATTACAGTAAGCAATTTAGCAGCCCAGGGTCACACCCTAAAATTATACCATTGTGTCCCCCAAAACACAGTTTTGTGCTGGTGAAAGAAAGGATGTTAACGACTCAAAACAGATCTGGAGAGCGAGTGGATAAATTGGCCGATAAGGCAGGAGGGGGGCAGAGAGAAATCGATACACGCCTTGCAAGATTTTTCAGCAGTAAGCAGAGTCCATCCTCGTAAGTGGTCCACTAAACAAAGAGTTTATTGTAAAGTGGGCCCCGATCCCTGGAGGAAAAGAAAAATGATTCTTTTTCACTGCAGGGAAGTTAACTCTTTCTGCCTTTTTGCAGCAGGGAAGATGCTAAGTATGTATTTAGTGATCGGTTTCTCTGGTTGGCTCCAGTGGGTCTCATGTCAGGAATAGCGCTTACTCATACTGCATTTTCTATGCAGTGGAGTGGCAGATTCCTAAAAGTTTCTCTGTTATACTCCCTTTATCCTCTCACAGAGGCTGACTATGTAGAACACATTTTCTAATAATTACTAACCCCTTAACATTAGGCGGCAGTTACTTCTTTCTTTTGCACAGAAGTAACTAAGGACGATTTTGACATTTTGACATTGCATTGTTTAACTTTACTTTCAGATTTGAGCTAGGAAATCCATTGGCCTGTATCATGGATGCTAAACATGATAAGAACTAAGAACTGTATGTTCTGTCTTTATCTTTCCAAGACTAAATTTGAAGGGAGAAGAATTATTTTGCTTGGGATAGTGGTGGAAGCATCAGGAAAACACTGAAGAGCTGGAGAGAAGGGTCCAATTGTAGCATGCTCCCTTTAAGAGGGAAACAAGACTAGCAACCTTGGCAGATTTTCGGCTTCTATTCAGAGGGGAAAAGAAGAGCTGCCAGTGTCCAAAAAAAAAGAAAAAGAAAAAGAAAAGATGGATGTTATGAGACAAAGGCAGAAGCAATTTTACACCTTGCTGAGAGCTTACCTGGGAGTGGTTTTAACTCCTCTGTGAGAAAGAAACGTTTTTTTTCTTTCAAGACTAAAGGTGGAGCTAGGGGAAAAGGAGTTTAATGTGAAGTAGGTGCTTCTGTCAGTTCTGCTCTGTCGTGGGAAGTAGACAAGGAAGAAAGGCCTCCGTGGAAAAGAGAGAAAGTAGAGCAACAGGTCCTGAAGGTGAGGGCTTGCCTATTGTAACAAGCGGCATGTAAGTAGCACTATCATATGAAAGCAGAAACCCCTTGTTGCATCCTTCTTTTAAAGAAAACCATTTGACTTAGAAAGCTTATAAGACTGCTGGGCACATGTCTGAATTATATTTTGTCTTTTTATATTATAGATTATGTTCTTTTCTAAATGCCATCGTGCAATAGGAATCTATACAAATAAAGCCTTCTTTTTTTAATTTTTTTATGTGAGGTCAGAAAAGGTAGGGAGGCATCATCTGGGATAATCACATTGTTTAGGCTTGCGTAAACATATGCCTTATGTTTACATTGCCTTATGCGTACATAAAAATGTTATTTTCTCTAATTGTATATTTTGTTCCTATAATGACTGAGTTTGGATTCTAAACTGAAATGAGTAATCAATATTGAGTGTCTCTAATGTTCAAATGAAGTCTTAGCTATTTTAGGTGGTATAACACTGCTCCGAATTTGGTGAATTGCTATAAAGATGTAAAGATGTAAATTGAATTCTAAAGCTAAAATGTGTTTAATTATTATTATTATTATTTTTTAGATTTTAACTGAAAACTTCAAACCAAGAAATAGCAACACACCTAGAATTATTACTACTACAAAACACACCTGGATGCTCTAAGGACACAGGAGAGAATGAGCTATTACGGCAGCAGCTATAGGGTTGTAAACGCGGACTCCAAATTCCCCAGCTACCCCCCAGAGCACGTTATAGCTGAGAAGAGAAGAGCAAGAAGACGTCTGCTCCACAAAGACGGCAGCTGTAATGTGTACTTCAAGCACATTTTCGGAGAATGGGGGAGCTACGTGGTCGACATCTTCACCACTCTTGTGGACACCAAGTGGCGCCATATGTTTGTGATATTTTCTTTATCTTATATTCTCTCATGGTTGATATTTGGCTCCATCTTTTGGCTCATAGCGTTTCATCACGGGGATCTGTTAAATGACCCGGACATCACACCTTGTGTTGACAACGTCCATTCTTTCACAGCGGCATTTTTGTTCTCCCTTGAGACCCAAACCACCATAGGGTATGGTTACCGTTGTGTCACTGAAGAATGCTCTGTGGCAGTGCTCATGGTGATCCTTCAGTCCATCTTAAGTTGCATCATAAATACCTTCATCATTGGGGCCGCCTTGGCCAAAATGGCAACTGCTCGGAAGAGAGCCCAAACCATTCGTTTTAGCTATTTTGCGCTCATAGGCATGAGAGATGGGAAGCTTTGCCTCATGTGGCGCATTGGTGATTTCCGACCAAACCACGTGGTAGAGGGAACAGTTAGAGCCCAGCTTCTCCGCTACACAGAAGACAGTGAAGGGAGGATGACAATGGCATTTAAGGACCTCAAATTAGTCAATGACCAGATCATCCTGGTCACACCAGTAACTATCGTTCATGAAATTGACCACGAGAGCCCTCTGTACGCCCTTGACCGCAAAGCAGTAGCCAAAGATAACTTTGAGATTTTGGTGACGTTTATCTATACTGGTGATTCCACTGGGACATCCCACCAATCTAGAAGCTCCTACATTCCCCGAGAAATTCTCTGGGGCCATAGGTTTCATGATGTCTTGGAAGTGAAGAGGAAGTATTACAAAGTGAACTGCCTGCAGTTTGAGGGAAGTGTTGAAGTATATGCCCCCTTTTGCAGTGCCAAACAGTTGGACTGGAAAGATCAGCAGCTGCACAACATGGAAAAACCTCCACCAGTTCGAGAATCCTGCACATCAGACTCCAAGGTCAGACGAAGATCATTTAGTGCAGTCGCCATTGTCAGTAGCTGTGAAAACCCAGAGGAGAACACCACTGCTGCCACAGATGAGTGTAAGGAAGCACCTTATCAGAAAGCTTTCCTGACTTTAAATAGAATCTCTGTAGAATCCCAAATGTAGTCTAAATTGCAATTATGAGGGCTACCCCTCGATCATTTTAGTCTCCAGACAATCACTTTAAGGCAAGTAGTTGTAAACATGGCTTGTAAAAAATGTTATAGCTATGTTTTGTGGTGATGGTGAGTTGAGTAGGTTAAACTTGGTAAAAGATAACTTAAGAATGCCGTAGTTTGAAACATTAAATTTTTTTTTGCTAGCCAATCTTGAATTAAGAATGCTATTAATTGATTAGAATTCATTTCCTTTTATTATCTCATATATTTATATCTTCAGTTGGAGGCACAGTATTTAGTAATGGGGAACAAAGGCAGGAATAAATGCCGGAATAAATAAAAATAGGAAGACAGGTAAGCCAGCATGAATAATACACTTTTAAATGTATAAAAAACGATAATATAATGTGTGATTTCCTATAAAAAATCGTATCATCTAACCAAGATATGTACCACACACATTCAAAAAACCGTAATGTTGAGCTATGTAACTGTGACATTCATTCGCCAGTTTGAGTCACTTTGTTTGCCTGTCGTAGTGTCTTAGTGTCAGCAAGCAGAGGTAATGGCTGCAGGAAACTGATAATGCCACCAATTCCACTGCCACTTGCCCAGGTAGTGATCAATGAGTGCTGGAAGCTATTTTTTCTCTAACTGATGAGGCAGAAGAAAAATCAACATCATTATTCAGAGCAGCATCTCTCTTAAATGCTCTGGTTGACGTCAACACATCAAGAGCAGAAATAAGGCAACCGTGACTTTTCTAGGTTCTCTGACAAGGGCACTTCCTAGGCCCACCTCCTACCTTCCCCAAGGACACAATGAAGGGACAGGATCGTATCCATAGTGTGATGGGATGGTTAGCAGCTATAAACATTCTCAGAGCCTTTGAGAGAAAACGTTGCTTGCCTGTGTCCACAAAGACTGCAACTTTGGCTGCTACATAAGAGATAGAACCTTTTGTGGGGACGGTGGGGAAGGGGGTATTTGTTTGTGCCCAGCAGTAGTAATGTATGCGTCCCTCTCTTGGTCGCTTTACAAGACATAAATGACTCCAGTCATGGATTCTAAGAAACTCTTTCACTAAACTTGAAACAATCATTTAAACAAATGCTTTTGTGAAACAGAATACAATCAAGATGATTCTAATGCACATCAGTGGGTAATCTGAGTGGTATGAAGTTGCTTAAATTTTAGGACATGAGATAAACGTGTATACTCTATTTCCACGTTAAAAGATGTTAATCATGATTACGTTAAGCACACGTCCAATTACCTAGGAGCAGAGAGTCACTTTAAGCTTTATAAATTGAAGTGTTATTAGCTACATTCAGAATTATTTGTGTTTTGTTTTTGTTTTTACATTGTTGATGAGCTGGCAGTAAGTATGTGCCACAGTTTTTACTTGTTTATTTTATTTAAATATATATATACATACACATCATTTTTGCTTTTTCTGGAAAATCCCTTTCTGTCTCTCTCTCTCATTTAAATTAAACCACATGAGTAAATCAAAATAAATCACATGGTCCAAGATTATCCACAAAGGTAAAATATATAGGTTTGTAAAGTGGGTTTTTTTCCTTCTTTCTTTCCATTTTCTTCATCTTTCTCCTTCCTTCTCTCCTTCCTTCTTCTCTCTTTCTTTTTTTTTTTTTTTTCTTTTTTGCCAAGGAGCAATAAGGTTACTTTTTAAATGCACATGTGCAAATCTTTAATTCCTGTTGTTTTATGGATAAGAGATTTGTTCAGGTCACAAGTCACAATTTCTGCCCTGCTTCAGGAATGCAACACCATTTTTTAAATTACATACACACCACAAATATGGATTTTATATCAGCAGTTCCTTGGCTAAATGAGAGTACTACAATCTCCTAAGTAGAAAACAACCACCACCACAACAAACACAATGATTTAAAAAAATGTTTAGCTTGTTTCGTCCACGTCTAGTTTCATTTCACTTTGCTTTGCTTTCAGGACTCTGCCTATCCCTGAGGCTTGCCTTGTCAATATCAGGATAGGGGCATCAGTGTCCAATTAAATACATGTATGTGCTGTGTGCCTCTACAATCAAACCCTCTTACCCAAAATAAAATGTAAAATCAGAATTTCCGTGTAATATTTATCTCTAATTTTGGTGTAGATTTATAACATACGTTGGCACTTCCAATGAGTTACTTAATAATAAAGATCTTGAAATGATGCAAAAAGCGTGTGCGTATACCTCTATTCCCAGTGGTGTAAACTCTGTTTGCTGATGTAGTCAGCATGAGGTGCAGTGTATCAGAAAATGAGAATGCTCCTTGTATAATTAGAACACAGGCAGCATTGGAAACCATTTTTGTGAGTTTTTAACAGCTTGTAAAACAGGTATGCCTGACCTAACCATTAGTTGCTTCTGTAAGCATCGCAAGAAGGCTTTATGTAAAATGGCATTTCACGTTTCAAATGCTCTGTCAATGGTGAGAAAGAGGTTGGATATTATTTTTTCTTATACCATCTGTCTCCTCTCTAAACATGAAATTATTGAATGGAGTTAATTAGATGGAAAACAAATTGTGGCACCAAGGTATTGCTCCACCGTCTGTGAACAGGGCCCTGGAGGAATGAATAATCCCAGGAAAAGAGAAGAATACATTATTTTCACGTGCCACCGGTCCACCAAGCAGGTGCATTATTTTATTCAGATATATTAGATTCTCACAACAAAACAGTAAGGTGGATATTTTAAATTTCCATTTCATCAACCAAGTCTCTGCTTCCTCCTAAAAAAATTCCTAACTGGGACAACAACGTGCTCAAGTTTAAAAGACATTGCAAATATACTTCCCAGTCTCCCATGCAGCTGGGGATGGGGTGGTAGGGGTCGTTAACGGGCAGTGTTTTGGCCCATAAGAGGTCAACAGGAATCTCTGGGTGTGGCCTTCATAAAAGCTCTTTTACAGGGGCTGACTTAGCTGGCACATGCCCTGTCCCTCTCCCTGCTCACCCTCTTCCCGTCTGGCCAGTCTTGATAGCTGAAGTCCTTGCAGCCACCTTGCGAGAATGCAAATCAAACACACCCCTTGCAAGGGAAAATAGAAAGGAAAGACAGCGGCCCAAGACTGCGTATCTCCAGACTTCTTTTTCATGAGTAATAGCAAGTATGATTTCTGACACAGCGAGCGAAATATCTAAGGGAATTATCTAGGAAACAAGGCTGGTAAGAAAAAAATGATGTACAATTTAGGTCCAACTTGTACTTGTCCATGACATTTGTCGTTACCGTGGAAACGACACATTTTCTGGGGAGTTGAGGAAATGCCACTATTATTGTAAAACAAACACAAAAGAATTGCTTTTGGCCTGGAAATCCCTCTGAGACGCTAGTGGCTGAGTGACCTTGATAAAAGCATTGACCAGGGCTGCTGTCTGCTGCCCTTTTTCTTCTTACTTGCCTCCAACAGAATATGTTCTGTGTTTTATTGGGACTTGCACTGGGGCAAATGGTTTAAAATCCACAGAGATTTGGGTAAAGCCAGCATAGTATGCCTTGGACAAAAAAGAAAACTCTGTTAATATTGTCTCAGACCCCCTCTCCCCCGTGAAGGCCAAACTGCATCAGTTTAGAACATTTGAGGGGACTTTAAGCACACACCAAGGAACCTGGATCCTTACTTTAAATATCTGTATCTCGTTATGTCTGAGTTGGCCAAGACATATGCAAAGGAGATGCTCTGGTCCACTTCTATTTAACTGATTAGGCACAAGATTGGACTCAGTTAAAAATATTCTGCTAGTCCTATCCACGACAAGCCTTGATGTCTCTGTTCTGAAGGTTCTGCAAGGCATGCACAAAGCCCTGGGGTTTTTAAGGTAAGCTTTGCCTGTGAATTTGTAGAAACCACACCTATGCCTATAAGGCCTGTGCTGCTCTATAAATCACAAAGCCCTGTCTCAATTCTAAAATTAATGTGGCTTCTCTCTCTCTCTTTCATTTTTAAAGGAGCAGTATGACCTATGCTTTAGAGAAAAAAGATTTTAGCACCATAAGCAAAATGCAAAGAGGCAGGTAACACACAGGACACACAGGTTAAGCAGCAGGGAAGCACTTGGTAAATTCTCTGCAGAGGTTCCCCTGGATATGAGGTCTTTGAAAACAAAATCTAGTAAGGGGGACTCAGTTCAGATAACTCTGTAGGGAGTGAGCAAGCAAGGTTCCCTACAAGGGACATTTTCCTGAAGAGACATGATCATAGTGTTGCCTAGAAACCATGATTAGTCTGTATTGCTTCAGAGCTTTGCTTCAGTAAGGAAAATTTTATCTCCGGGTCAATTCCGAAGCGTTTCTCTAACTGCTCTTGGTTTACTAAAGCAACTGAACACACTCCTCTTATGACTGTGTGGTTGGGTCATGAGATTTGGCTGGGGGCAAGCAGCCTCTTGCCTCATCCTGCCACCCTGTGCTCTCCTTGGAAAGGTCTATGCCTGTGGTTTGGGATCCTTTGTGCAGAGTTTAGAGACTTAGGTCGACATCCCTAAATGTTTCAAAGTGCAATAGACTCAGTTGCTAGCAGGGAAAATAAAAAAAAACAAAAATGAAATAAAATATATATAAAATAAACTATTGCCTTTTGCTGTTTGGTCTCATTGATTTATTTTATTTCATAAATACTGTAAAGTAAAAGGATACCGAGTCTAGGATCTGTCTCCTGTCCCAAGAAAAAACAGCTGGACAGAGATTGAGAGTCTTGCAAATAAATAAAGCAATCCATGCTGGGCAATCACTCATGTCAGGCCCTGAATGGAAACTTGGGAGACTCCTCAGGCTGCAGTGAAACAGGTTAATTATTTAAAGCATTTCAGCAAGCCTGATGGATGAAACCCAAACAAATAGATTAAGTCTTGCCCAGTTACACAGCCAAAGAAGCTTTTTTCTCTACGCTATCATTTACCACAGGGGCCTATAAAATGACCTTAATTGCTATCTAAGCAACTTGAACTTGAGATAGAAAGAGCCCCAAGAGGTTTACTCACTGTGAAAACTTCTTTACAGAAAGTTATCAGAAACCTTCCAATTTCCACATAACATACTTCAGTCACATGCAGTACTCACTGTGGTTAAATGCCCTTTATTAGAATTAGAAGCACATGTTGGAGATCAATTATTTATTGTGCTGCTGGTTGATTCTTTGTGACACTAGTTTGCCTGAGGAAGGCAGGCCAGCCACAGGGGCCGGGTTGAGGACAGAGCTAGCCGCTGCCAGCCGCCAATTCCAGAACCAAAGATTTTTAGGACATCAGAGGACATAAACTCATTTAATCAGATCCCAGTTTACATAGAAGGAAACCTCCGACTCAGAGAAGTTATCTGCCCAAAGAGACACAGATGTGCAGGGACAGAAGAGGAAGAAAACACAATGACCAATGACCAACCCAGAGTGAAAAGCAGTCCTGACATAGCCCAAGGGTAGGATATTATTATTTTGTAACCATCAAATGGCAGAAAGTGATCATTTCAATGCCCTTTGTTGAACAGAAGCCCAACATGTTCTAGAAGTACTACTGAACTGTTAATTGGTCATTATTTATTTGGAGAGGCTGGACACCAGGTAAGGAAAGAAAAAAATGTGAAAGGCAGCTGGTAAGAGCCATGATGAATGAGGATAATCTTCTCCAAAATGTAGACAAATAAAAATGATTGAATTAAAAAAAAACAACACACCTCACACCTTTTCAGGGAAATGCTAATGCAGAGGGAGGCACACCCATGTACATCCATCTATTGCCAAAGAGTCTCTCACCTTGGAAGCAGGAACATTTAGTCCTCTGGCAGGGTGAGCCTTAAAGAACAAAGAAACAAAATGAGCAGCAGGGTTTTCCTTTCATTTAAACAGCCCTGGTCCCTTCCTGAGGCAGGGGCTGTAAAGAAAGAAGCCGATTGGAGAGAATCACACAGACCTGGGCTGGCATCTGCTCTTAGTCTTATCCATAGCTGTGCAACATGGAGCAATGTAGCTGGCGTCTCTGATTCTTAGTTCCCTTATCTATAGCTTTCCTGGCTCTGTTAAATTACGATTAAAAGTACAGGCTTAAGAACTAACTGCCTAGGTTTGAATTCTATTCCTACTATTTTCTTACTGTGTGATCTTGGGCAATTTACTCCACCTCTCTGTGCCCATTTCCTCAATCAGGAAATAAAGAAAATAATAGTTACCCACCTCTTAATTGTTATAAGAGTTAAGTGAGAAAATATTTGTAAAGTGCTTAGAACAAAGCTTGACACATGAGTGCTAATAAAGTGCAAGCTATTCCTATTATTGCCAGCAGCAAACGCTTCATCCCTTTTTAGTGTTTTGTCAATTTACATTCCTTAAATTTCAACATTGACCTAATCTAAGAAAACGAGCAAAATAATTGAAAAGGAGAAATCATGCAACCATCTGTTAGAAGAAAAATAAATTATTTCCAATCCAAGTGTAAATGATTTCTGTGCTATCTCACCAGAACCACTTTTTATTCCCTAAATCAGATGTCCTCACTGTTGTGTGAAGCGTCAGCATTCAGCAAAATCGTGCTTTGAGAGTAAAAATACTACTCCACACAGATATATATATAAGGCTTAATGAATAGGACCAAACCAAGGAAAAATCAAACTGCATTTAATACAGGATAATCTTCCTGCATTCTACCTACTGGGTATTAAATTAAAGCCATTTCCAAAAGTACTTAACAGCTGCAGACCATAATAAAGTGCTATTTTCAAATGGTTCAACATGTTCCAGTAAATCGGAGGGGTCCTGGGGGAAACAGACTCACCATCCAAAAATGACCTGTCACAACCCAGATAAGCCACCGCTAATTGAACCTGGACAGCCCCGCTGGCCTGTGATGGGCTGGAGGCCTCCCCAGGAAACTGCAAACCACTCAGAAGACTCAGAGCCACACTGCATGTGCTGGAAAGGAAGAGGTGTGTTGAGCTCATTGGGGATCGGGGAAGAACAATTCTTTTTCTCTCACGTTTGACATACTTCAGTAAGAGGATCACGGCTAAATCAAACAGGAGTGGATTCAGATTCCAGGTGTGCCCTTTGCCTGCTGTGTGAACCTGGGAGATTTTCTAATTGTCACCGAGACTCAGTTTCTTCATGAGTGTAAATGGAGTGAATCTTAATTACCTTGTGGGCCATCTTCAACCTTTTTGTGCTGCTATAACAGAATGCCACACGCTGATTAATGTACAATGCACAGAAACGTATTGACTCACAGCTCTGGAGTCTTGGGGCGTCCAAAACTGAGGGGCTTGTAGTTGACGAGGCCTTCTTGCTGCATCATCCCATGGCAGAAGGGCAAGAAAGAGAGAAACGGGGCAAAGTCTTCGTTTTGTAGAACCCACCCCCACAATAATGGCACGGTAATGGCAGAGCCCTCATGGCCTAATCACCTCTTAAAGGTCCCACCTCTTAATACCGTTACATGACAATTAAATTTCAACAAGAGTTTTGAAGGAGACAGACATTCAAACCATAGCATGGGCTAATTATGAGGAGAACATGAGGATACCCTTACATACATACATGCACACACATATGTATGTATGTGTATATGTAAACATACTCACATATATGTATATATGTGTGTTTGTATATATGTATTTGTATACACACACATATAACTAGGACTTGCTCAGGAAATGAATATTCCCTGTTTTCTTTCTTATACATCAGTAATAGCGGGATGTTTCAAAGGAATTTGAAAGCGAAAGCATTATTAGCTGTAGAAGAGAAATACTCTACTAATGATCATATTTTTTTAATATCCGCACTTCCATCTTGATGTGGTTGTTGATATCTGAGGTCATGTTTCTAAATGTGCTCTCTTCCTGCTCCCAAGAGAAATTGATTTTTGTCTCAGCAGTGCCAGTAACGAGCTGTGGGTTTTGTGGAATTAACCTCTCTGGTCCACTGTTTCTGAACATTTATGTCATGAATGTGCTTTAAATTACTTTCATGGGTTCCTGCAGTTACAAAATGTGATGATTTATCCTCACTCTACTTCTAGCCTTGATTTTCTTGTTGGCTTTTATACTTTTTTCATTAGCAAAGGTGATGGTATTAAATGGGGGGGAGGTCTTTGGGAGGTGATTAGATCATGAAGGCAGATCCCTCATGAGTGGAATTAGTATCTTGTAGAAGAGGACTGAGATGGACCCTTCACTCTTCCTGCCATATGGACACAATGAGAAAGTGCCTTCTATGAACCAGAAAGTGGCCCTCACCAGACACTGAGTCTGCCTTGATCTTGGACTTCCAAGCCTGTAAGAAATAAATTTCTGTTGTTGATAAGCTACTCAGTTTGTGACTTTTTTTGATAGCAGTTTAAACAGAAAGGCATTATCTATAATTTAGTACAGTCTTTTCTACTCTCATGATTACTGTACTATCTGAATTTAGCTGGTAAGTTCCAATTTCATGATATTTTCTGCTTTTTAGATCACTACCTGTGATGTACATTTTATACATTTTATATTTGATAATTCAGTTAAATTAATATTTGTTGAATTCAGTTTTCACATCTAATATTACTGCCCTTTTCTAAAATTAGGCCTATTTAAAACAGCAAAATTTAAGGCATTTAAAAATGACACGAAATATGGTTTTTAATAACATGAAATGTCGCTTTCACAATTGCAATGGCAAGAAGCAAGTAGCAGTACGAGAAATGTAGTAACTATGGTAAGGCATTAAAATTACGGTGAGGGCACCTTACATTTCTGACATGAACTAATAATAAAGGGCTTCAAACATTCTATTAAGTTTTGTAAAATGCCAGACTCTTAATCTATGGAAGTTGGGGGAAAAGATGTTCATTCAAAGGTGCTACTAACCCTTTATGTTATTATTAAGAAGCACATCCTCAGATGAGTGATTTGTTTAGTGAATGACAACAAGCAACTGTACTGGACCTGCCTGCATTTCATTTTCGTTTGAGAAAGAGTGGTTGTTCTTTTATACCTTCCCAATAAGTGTAAATAACTATCATTGCAATACCTAGATTCCCCAGTCTCAGTGGTCTCCTAGTCTCCTGAACATGAGGAGAGACAGTCTATTCTCAGTACAAAGTAATCATAAAATAAACGGAGAGCACATTGGTATATTCTGGGTGCTTTTGTCAATACTGTGTCTGGCATGGAACCTAGAGAAATAGCAATTTACAAATAACACATGTGAAGCTTTACTATAAGCCAAAGTTTCCAGAATGGCATTTTATTCTTATTTTATGAATAAATGTTAGATTAGTCATGACAAGACCAAAACGGAATGGATAGCAACATTAGATCCATTAAATAATATAACGTTTTATTTATCCTTCTCCAGAAATGTCACTTATTATCTAAATTATTACTTTTTGTTTTAAATCTTTGGACAATAAATAAAATGATGGATCTGAAGACCTACTTGTCCTTTTGGGGGCTGGGGATTAGAAGAAAGTGAAATATTAATGATTTCGCAGGCAGAAGGAAGAAGTAAAAAAGGAAATAAATAAAAGCACTTCATCTTTTCTCCAAAGGCTGGGGCGATATTTAATTATGAAATGTCATAATTATAATAACAACAGTATTAATAATGACAATTATGGAAATGCTTCCGGTAATTGCAACTCTATTAGGAGGTTGAATATTCTTGGTCACCATTGCGCCACCTTGTGGTCACAAGAGAACACATGTTTTTCCATGAAGTAAATCCAACAAGCTTTTATTTTTTTCCTCACTGCTATGGGATGATATTTGGAAGAATAACTTGGAAAGCATGTTGCCAATAATACATATAAGCAAAATATAATGGGCACCACTCAAGTCAGAAAATAGCACACGCTGAAAAGCAATAAATAGCATTAGCCTAAGTATAGATTCCATGTACTAGATTTTCCCCGTTACTTCAAAATGGATTATATATTGAGAAGATGAAATTGTAGTTCATTTAGGCTGCCATTCTCGATCTACAAATATAGACATGGAAGTCTGGATGATGTCCAGTTAGTATCTAATAAATGCTTCAGCAATCTATTTATTGTGAGAGAAAGCCAGAATTTATTATCAATTACCAATATTGTATTAGAACAATCATGCTAACGCATATATATAGAAACAGCTTATTAAGCATGAATTTAGTAACATAAGAAAAGATTTGCTTAGTAAATATTTGAATAGTAGTTTCATAATTTTTATGCATTTCAAAGAGTTGTGATATTTATTTAAAGGATTTTTCTGATTTCTAAATTCTACTTATGCCAGTATTAGGATGTGAAGAACAGAGAAATACAGAATTGGCCACCTTTCACATAGAGCACTATCTGCTTTGAACTAAATAATATATTTTGTAACAAATTCAGAAATTTAATGGCCATTATCTTATACCACCATCAATGCTTACTTGATTAAATCTATTTTTTTAAATCAAAGACGAAGCTGTTAGAAATATCAGTAAAAATGAAATTCCAATAATTCTATCTTTATAAATAGTGACTCTGTGTGTATATTGGGGTGTGTGTGTATGTGTCTGTGTAGAGAACAGAAGAAAACAGAGAGAGAGAATATATAAGAAAGTTTAACACACATTCCCAGATGTGCTGCCATGCTCCTGCTGATTTTAAGTCTGTCTGTTTCTTTGTTTCTTGACTTGATATCAATTTCTCTACCTCTTTTCTTTTGTTCTCATTTATATCTTATTCTCACTTTCTACATCTTGGTTTCTCTCTCTTCCTGTCTCTCTGTCTAAATCTCTGTCTCTCTGCATGTTTCACTGTTTCATTTTCTCGTTTAATTTAGATTGAAACCTGGGAGGTCAACTGATCTCGATTTGAATCCTAGCTCTGTAGATTACTAGTAGTGTGGCCTTAGGAAAACTACTAAAATATTTAAGCCTCAGTTTCCTTATCTATTAAATAGGAGTTAAGGTATTTACCTCATAAAATTGTTATGGCAATTAAATGACACATTGCGTGTAAAAGCCTTTAAGACAATAGCACAGAATAAATGGCCAATATATGGTATCTATTTTCATTTTTACTGTCTGAGAAAAGTATCCATTTTTAATATTCCATTCTCCAGCATCAGAAGACGTTCTAACACTGCCTTATTTGTGGGTATACTGTTATCATAAATTAGAGATATTATCTCATAGAATGTTACAACAGAAAGAATCTCCCATGTAACTCATCTAACCACTTTATCAGTTAAGCACACAGTATAAGAAAGTGTCTTGCCTGCAATCACATAATTATTAAGTAGAAGAACAGATACAGGAATCCTTATCTGCTACTTCTACATCCTTACCAACGGTTCATTGCAATGAACAATAATTCCCGTTCTAAATTGTGGCTTTATTTTTTGACTAGTCCGTAGGTCTGTTTTTCTCTAAGACTAGCATTAATGCAGCCAGTGAGATAACAGTTTTCAGGAACCAGTCCTCAATTTTTCTAAAATTCATTAATTCATGCATTTATATATTGAGTATATACCATGTGTCAGGTCATTCACAGACATTTTGAAGACAATAATGAACTAAATAGAACAGGATGTTTCCCTTAGAGAGACAGAAAGTAAAGAAACAATATATGCAGTCATGCTCAGCCTAATGATTTTTCAGTCAATTATGGCTCACATACACAATGGTGGTCCCATAAGATTATAATACCATATTTTTAACATACTTTTTCTATGTTTAGACACATAAATGCTTATCATTGTGTTACAATTGCCTACAACATTCAGCACAGTAACATGCTGTAGAGGTTTGTAGCTTAGGAGCAATAGGCTATACCATACAGTCTAGGTGTGTAGTAGGCTCTATCATTTAGGTCTGTGTAAGTACACTCTATGATGTTTACACAATGATGAAATCATCTAATGATGCATTTCTCAGAACACATCCCTATTATTAAGCAACGCATAACTGTAATTTAATGTCAGGTACTGTTAAGGGCTATGAAAAAAAATAAAAGAACTTACTTGCGCAATGATAGAGTGGCATTTTAGGTAGGGTGATCAGTGGAGGCCTCTGAGTTAAGGTACTATTTGCTGATCCCTAGAACAGAGAAAGGAAGCCCTGTGGATACCTGCAGAAACACGGTTCCTAACCAGCGCAGAGGCTCTGAAGCAGAACCTGGGGGAGCAGCAAAAACTAATAATTCAGTTTTGGCCAGAGTATGTTTCACATACCTATTTGATACCCAAATGGAGACAAAGAGTAGAAAGTTGTATATGTGAACTTGGAGTTGTGTGACAAGGTCGCACCCAAAGAGGAAATTTGGAAGCCATCTGCACATATGTGGATTTAAAGATCTAGGCCTGCATGAGATCTCCCAGGGACTGAATGGAGTTAGGGAATCATGGTACAATATAGAGCCAGAGGCACTGCAACATTGTGTGAGGTTGAGACATGCCTTAGTCCACTTAGTGTTGCTATAAAGGGATACGTGAGGCTGGGTAATTTATAAAGGAAAGAGGTCTATTTAGTTCATGGTTCTGCAGGCTATACAAGAAGCATGATGCCAGCATCTGCTTCTGGTGAGGGCCTTAGGCTGCTTCCACTTGTGGTGGAAGGTGAAGCAGAACAGGCATGTGCAGAGATCACATGGCAAGAGAGGAAGCAAAAGAGAGAGAGAAAGATAGAGAGAAGGAGGCGTCAGGCTCTATTTAGCCACCAGCTCTCATGGGAACTAATAGAGTTAGAACTCGCTCACCTCCAGCTAATAGAATTAGAACTCACTCACCTCCAGCCAGAGAGGGCATTAATCTATTCATGAGGGATCTGCCCCCTTGACCCAAATACCTCCCAATAGGCCCCAACATGGGGGATCAAATTTCAACCTAAGATTTGGAAGAAACAAATATCCAGTCTATAGCAAGACATAAGGAAACTTATTAGAGGAGAATAGGAAGGAGCAATCTATGAGGTATAAAGAAGACACAGAAGGATGGTTACTTAAAAGCCAATTGAAGAATGTGATTTGAGGAAGAAAGAGAGGTAAATTATTGGTGACGGAGCTAAGCATCAAAGATTTTAGAAAGAATGTCTGGTGTAAATGCCTGACTGAAGGAGGTTCAACAGAGAATGAGAGGTGAGAAAGTAGAGAGAAATTTTGAAAAGTTTTAATGTAATGGGGACAAGAGAAATGAAGTAATATCTGGAGGGAGATACAGGGTCAAGGGAAGCTTTCCCTTCTGTGTGTGTATTTTACTTTCTTTTGTTAGTGGGAGGTAGTGCAGTATGTTTGTGAACAGATGGGAATGATCCCTCTCTAAGGAAAAAATAGATAATGTAGGAGAGAGAGGATAATTAAAGAAGTAGAGCCCTTGAATACACGAGAAAGAATCGCATCTAGTCTACAAGTAGAGGCAGCAGGGACGTCTCATCTTAGCTGCAGACACAGAAGGGAAAACAGCATATATAGGTGGTCACGTTGGGGAAGGGAGGATTGAAGGTTGAAGTTGCTCTCTGCGCTTCGCTCTTTTCAGCATAATGAGCGGCAAGGTAATCAGAGGAGAGCGAAGGGTATTATTAGAGGTTTGAGTGAAGGCAAAAAAAGGTTCAAGTATTCATCTCAGAGACGTGAAGACTAAACGAGTTAGGGAAATAGAATAGGATTGTCAGGTAGTCCCAGAGTCCCTTTGAGGTTTGAGATCATACTTTTAAAGTGACGCCAGCCAATGTGGCTGTGTGTTTTACTTCATCTACAGCATTTGCTGTAGTTTGGTTTCCAAGAACTGATCAGTTGAAAAAAAATCCAGTGTTTCAGAACATGTTTCATTTTTGTGAATGACACATGCGCTCACAATTCAATAAAGGAGACAACTCATTTCATCAGCCATTGAAACACTAATTATGAGGATCTAGAAATAAAGGACTGGATCACCATCTTGGCTCGAGAAGAACATCATACTACTTACATATAACAAAGAGCAAGAGACTCTGACTCTGCAATACAACAGCGCTTTGTCTTTTTTCCCATTTGGTCACGTATTACCACCAACCGCTGAAGGGAAATGCGTAAAATGTGTTGGGACTCTGTTAACACACTAGCTTTACCTTAGCTCATGGCTCTGCACACTATTTCACAAGCTTTTTAGTAGATCATTTTAAAGCATAACAAAAGGGGCTAAGCAATAAATATATGAGCCAGAGAACCACAAGTTGTTTAAATTGAAATTGTCTTAGAACAGCAGCCACATGGCTACTGGGGGTTGATGCTGGAGGGAAATAGCAATCAACTGAGAAATGAAGATTTCAATCAAATATTTGCTTGTTTTCAAGATAATTTAACTTATTTTTTTCCATCCATGGATTTGATTTTTTTCTTATACATTTGTGCATAAAATGTCAAAACTAGTTTTTTTCAGTTAAAGCCAGCCGCATCACCATCTGTGTGTCCTCTATTGCCATCATTTCCTTGCCAATGGACCCTTTCTCATAAACACTCTCGAGGCGTGGAAATGAGGAGAAGATTTTAATGAATTTGCTACTATCTTGGTTTGGGACATATTCTATGGTATCCCTTTAGAACAAAGTCGTTTTTAAATTTGCTTTTTAAATGCACTTTTTGTGCTTTCAAAACATTCATTATGATAGGGCATATGGTTAAATAATGCTAAAATCTAATAACGTCATCTGCAATCAATCTACCAGGATATAAACATTAAAAAGGTCACTTTTCACTGAAAGTGTTATAAAGAGAGAAAGTGATGGATTCTAGTCTGATAGTGGGCTTTTTGTTGAATAAATGAAGCATTCGTAAAGTTGTATGTGGGTATATATTAGGGTATGCATTGCAGCTACTGTCCTGACTAATGAATAATGTTCAATGTATATCTTTTAAAGTATTGAAAATAGGCATTTATAATGTAAAGAGAAGTCTAATTTATTGTAATTTTTGTGGTTGTTGTAAATTCAATTGCAGTATGTGAATAAAGGATGTGTTTATATTTAGTTTATAGTAAAATTGCTGTTTAGCAGGTAGCTAGAGTAAATCACTGATTTTTGTTGACTATCATAACATATAAACAAGACAAAACCACATAAAAACTTGTTGGTATGCTTATTTGTAAATATTTACAAAGGAAACACTCTTAAAATTATCAAATTCACTATCTTCCTATTTCCTGATTATTTGCAATAATAGCTGCCAGTCCACTAAGTTTTTTTCCAGGAACCTGTATGAAGGAAATCCATATCTCTGTTAAGAACATTGTATTGGAAAGATAGAAAACAACCTTGTTTTTAAATTCATATGCAATTATTGGCCATGAAGAAAGTAAGTAGTGGTCTTTAGCAATAATAATGATAATAATAGTAACAATAGTAATAGCATCTTTGGATCAACTTCCAAAGATCATCAGATTACCTATGCAAAAACAAACAGAAGAAATAATATAGTGATATTACATTGAATGTCAAAGGACTAAAAATAGCCAGGTCATGGAGAACTAAGGTAATAAATCATATTTAACTGTGTTAATATCACAATCACTTAAATTATATGATTCCCAGAGGACTTACATTCATGCAGAAGTATTTAAAACTGATTCTAACAATTACATTTCTGGTAGATCAAATTGTTAAGAAGACCAAATCACATAAAGTAAAACTTCTACCATTTTAGTTGTACCAAGAAGATCACAGAAAAAAAATAACTCTGGAGGGAACCTTTAGAGGGAATCCCAAATTGTTTGAGGTAATTAGCATCACTGTTTCTATTTCACTGGAGTAGAAACTTAAGATTCCTCCAAATTTAATGGTTTTTTTTTCCTTGTCTTATGATTTCATTTTTTCACCTCGGATTTCTAATAATGCTTTATTTCTTTTTAATGTTTGATAATTTTTCTTCCTAGAATTTCTCACGAAATGCAATCATTTATTATCTTTTAAGTCCCATCCATCACATTTGATTTTTTTCTCTCTGTTGCGTTTCTCTTTAATTGATTCCTAGAAGCAGTTCTGAAATTTTTACTCACATATGCCACATGATTTGAATTACTAATTGTTCTCTATGGAAGCACATTATGCAACTAAGTATTCTCAAAAATTAAAAAAAAATCAATGTCAGGTAACAAACCCATCAGAAACAATATCATTGAAAATCGATATTTTCAGGAAGATTTTCACTTATTTTCAGGGTCTGTCTATGGGTTTTGCATTTCATATTATTAATAATGCAATGACAAATCAAGGGCAAGAGAATTAACGATAGAATGCTCTCTAATTTTTCTTCTTTTAAAGAAAGTATCCAAATGGCCATAAGTCTGAAAGCCCTGTTTAATACTGAGCTTTTGATATTAAAATAAACTGACAGTTCAACTCTTAGGGATTAGAATTCAGTTAGGTTTAAAGGTAGATCTAATGGGGTTCAGGAAGAAATGACCAAACTTATATTAATTTTTAGAAATTTCTATTAAGAATGTCTTTAGTGACTTCGTATTTAGGTTTCTAGAGAAAGTTTACCAAGATTTGCTTTCCATGAGGCATGGATGGTAAAAGCTCTACAATGAATTACGGTGAAAATTTATATTCTACTTTTTCTTTTTCCTTATTAAGCCAGTAAGGAAATTTCCCCGAGCCTGTCCCACCAGTGAATTCATATTGGTTTAGAATGATTTCTTCTTTCTCTCATTTAATAGATAAAGAATAAAATATTATATGCATGATTTACTTGTGTTCCTAGACAGATAAAAGATTTTTTTCTCTCAATGAGCAGAGAAATATGACTGCAAATTGTGCTTGCACTGTCAATAAATGAAAGATCAAAATTCCCTCATGGCCTTAATAAAGAAGACAAACTTCAGCGACAATAAAAAAGGAATGATATTTCTTTTGTACTCTTAAATTAATATAGTGCATTAGGTTTTGTTCTTTATTATGAAATAATAAATATTTAGAGAAAATAAGAAAATGTCAATAAACAAACATAAAAATATAAAAATAAATGTAATAATATCAACCAGGTCATTCTTATTGTGTGTGTGCGTGCATGTGTGTGTGTTTGTGTGTGCGTATATGTATGTGTATGATGTTAGAACAAACGTGGGAACCTGACCCACTGAAAACACCATGGGGACACCATTAGGCCATGGAATGCCTACCTCCAAATGTTTTTACATGAGAGAGAAATATGTCTATATTGGTTAATATATCATTACTTTGAATTTTTCTATCTTAGGCAACTCCAACTAATCCAACATATCTATCTATCTATCTATATCTATCTCTCTCTCTATATATATATATATATGATAGAGAGAGAGAGAAATATCTGTCTCTATGTACTTCAACTTATTTTGCTTATCACGGATTATTTTGCACTACTTTTTATTTAAACATAATACTGCATTAAACCATGACCTATCTTGATTACTAAAGTTTTCATTCTTGATGCCTCTTAAATTTTACACCTGAGGTGAGTAGGTTCTTGTCTCATCCTAATTCTGTCCCTGAAGTCAAATATAGGAAGAAATGCAGATATAAATATTGATATAAACAAATATAGATTTTTCAAAGAAACAAATTATACAGTTGTGTAATCTACACTCAAAATTATGTGTAATTCTTAAAGATTTTTCAGAACATAATTTTTTTGTTGTAAAATAATTCAATTTATTCAATTATTAGTTGTTTTTGATGTTGTTTTTCAATCAGTAAGCATTCTTAAGTGCAACACCTAATGATCACTAATAAGATCAAATTCAACATGTGTAGAGTTGAAGCAACCTGAAGCTAAATATTTGTCTGAAAGTTTCACATTCTCAGATCCCTCTGTGGAATGAACACCAAGCGTAAAACAGTCTACCTACAGATTTATGAAAATCAAGTAAATATACAAGATTTAAAAATAGGTCAAAACTTAACTTCATGGAATCAGTTTTCACAGTCATTAATTTTTAATGACTAATATTAACAACCTTAATTCTATTTCATGAACCTATGGGGAAGCCACTTAATTTTAACATGTAAGGGTATTTGATCAAAAGGTGTCAACTATAATTAGTTTGAATAGAAAACATTTATTGTTTGAATACATATTTACAATCATTATACATTAATAGTTTATCCTAAAAAAATCTGTAACCATTTTATCTCCATTTTAACAAGGAGGCATCAAACAGTTAAATAAATCATTCAATCAAATATATTCAGCCTCCAAGAATCAGAGAGGAGGGTTATCATTCACACCCTTTCACTCAATTCAGCCTCAGGCTTCGTAGCATCATCCTAGGCTAGCAGTCAGCAAACTTTTTCTACAAAGGATCAGAGGGTCAATATTTTAGATTGCGTGAGCCATATATTATCTTGTCTCATAAACTCAACTCTGCTGTTGCAGCCGGAAAGCAGTCAGAGAGAATCTGTAAACAAATGAGTGTAGCTGTGTTCCAATAAAACTTTCTTTATGAATACAGAAACCTGAATTTCAAAAAATTTTCAAATGTCACAAAACAGTACTCTTCTTTTGATTTTTTGCCACCTTTAAAATGTAAAAACATTCTTAATTCACGAGCTGTATAGGTTGTGAGCCCAATTTTGCCTGTGGGCATAGCTGGCAGATCTTATTCTAGGACCATGGAAGGTATGGTACCTTTGATTTAAAATCTCAGAAGCACTCAGAGTTTTGTTTCCTCCAGGTCTAGTAATATAAGGATAGTCTCTTGTAAAGCATATATCTCTGTTCTGGGCCGTTTTACTGACCCAGGTAGTTTTCCATCAATAATGCTCACTCCTATATTGCTTTTCATGAACAAAAGAAAAGGAATATGTTTCAGAGTCGGCCAGATCTGGTGCCAGGGAAGTCACTCCACACAAAGAACTGAGTTTTTTTGAAGAATGGATTTTTAAAGAAAAATGACTTGATGATGATGCTATCTCTAAATGTTTCTTTACTTTTTTTCTGGATTGCTGCCTTTTCCATTTTAATTCAGTTCTTCATCAGCGCTTCTAACACAATCAATTGTATTCAGAAGTCCTAAAGACAACTCTTCTAGATATCTGCTTTTCCAGATATTTGGGCCTCCTTGTCGGGAAGTGTAGAGGTTTTCTTTGGAGGAATTTATGTGTGGACAACAGGAAAGAGGAGGAGAAGGGACAAAGAGAACAGAGAACCACTGGTGGGCTATCATCAGAGCGAATGCTGGGCTATACAGGACCACCCAGATGCACCTGTGGCTAATGGCAAAAGCGTAAATTCTCCCCTCTGTCGCAACCGATGCCTCCATTTATCAGCCCAAGAAAAATTCCTAGAGAAGAAAGAGGAAAGAGAAAAGGAAAAAGGGATTGTTGGGTGATTAAGAGATCTGAGCAGGGGAGAGGTAGAGGCTGCAGCCCACCTCTGCCCACTTTCCTCTGGCCCCAGAAAACCCCTTACTCAGGGCTCAGCTTGTAACTAGCTTGCTCACCTAGGACAGTCCCTACTGCAGGCTAGGACAGAGAGGATGGAGGCCTCTGCTTGCTTTACTCTTTGGTGCTTTTGATCTCACCTATAAAAGGATGCTTAACAAATGCATGTCCTCTATTTGCCTCTAACTGCTTTTCACTTGCTTAGACAATTCTCTTCCGGTATTTTGCAGAAAAAAGGCAGAGCACCCTGCTTCATAAAAGGCAATGGTATCAGGGCCTGCTTTTTCTTCTTCTTCTTCTTCTTTTTTTTTTTGTTGTTGTTTTTTGGGGTTTTTTTTGGTGGTTGTTTTTTTAACTGAAGCCACTGCAGTGGCTTTTACCTGCTCATAATTCTTTCTGGAGTTGAGGCCTCTGGCTATTCAAGCCATCTCCCTCCCTAGCGAGTTAACTCTGGGAATAAACAATTATAATTCTAGAATCTGTCTGCGAGAATCAAACCATCACAAACCCATCACACTCAGCCCAACAGTTGAGATTATTTTTCCATGATGTCATGGACCTTTTAGATCCTTTTGAAAGAAAACTCACCAGCAATCATCTCTCTGTCTACAGATCCTGCCTAACCAGAAGATTGTTGAGATCATTGCAGTGGGTGAAAATGTGTCCTGTAGGGAGAAGGTTTTTTAGACCAGAAGTATTAGTTATGGAGGTTGTCATTGTTGTTCCTTGCAAGGAAGAGAATAAAAGTGTAATCGCACCAGGTCATGTGTGAATTTATGCTGTTTTTACTGGCTCTTAACCCTTTTCCTTCCAGGAATTGTTAAGTTCCTTTGCAGTCATATATCAGCCCTTGGGTACGTTCTCACCAAGGGTGACTGTTTGACGGTAAGGCCCTTTAGTAGACCAACAGAATAGAAGTCAGGTCATGCAACTTATTGCCTGGAAATTACGTAAGAGAAATAAATACCCTGGTATTTGCACAGAGAGGAAATTATGAAACTCTCATGGAGCATGAACTCATAGACTCCTGTGAGAAAAATTTTTCTTGGTCTGAGGGGGTCTTCAGTAGAGCTAAGGTAAAACCTTCTGTAGGAGAGATCTCTAGTTCCTATGTCGCTTGGAATGGGCTGCAGGTCAGGCTGCCTTCTGATGGAGACTCGGAGGGGGTTGGGAGATGGGAGAGAGCACAGAACATCTGTCAATGCTTAGAGTTTTCTTTTTTCTTTCTTTCTCTCCTTTTTTATGGTTTTATGTCATGGTCTGTAACTCAATTCACATAGAATTGCTTTCCATTACGGAGCTATAATTCCAAAAATGTTTTTTGTTGTTTCTTCTTTTATTTTGTTTTTATATATTTTGTTTGGTTTTGGTTTTTTGCTGACTAGACTGTCTCACTGTGCGGGCTATGGCTTAGTTTTATATTATTAAGCATACTTGGTACTTTTCTGGCATGTTGCTTTTATAGGTGATGCTTTTCCATGGAGCCTGTGGAGCTGGAATCATTCAGGTCTTGAGCTGCATTTCCGGTGATGAATCAAATGCCAAATTATGATCGTAATATAATTCAGAGCACTCTGCCTGGATCACTGGCTATGTTTGGGTCCCAATCCCCTTTTTGTAGGACTTGCAATAATGTATGGATGATGGAGAGGAAAAATGAACAAAGGCAAGCAATGCATGAGGAAAGAAGATAGAACATACAGAGGAGTAAACTAATTTCTGTGCTTAATTCACTTAGAGAAGAGCACTGATTTATTTTAAGCCCAGGAGTAAGGACACTTGCATAAATTTCCATTATACTGCCTGGATTTTGGAACTATGGATACGGCATTGGTGACTAAGCTTGCTGTGCTAAATAATGCTTTGACCAGGTAGATGTTCAGATTACTTCTGCAAGGAAATGGAAATAATGTTTTCATTGTCTTGTACACCAAGGGAACTGTTTAAGTTATGTATACATAACTTGTGTTTTACTGCAATGTTGAAGCTGTTTAGCCTCAGAGCTTTATAGATTATTCTGCTTTTCAAAAATACTGAGAGAGTTGCCAGGATCTCTTTTGAATTTTTCATATTTTTAATGCATAAGAAATGTGTGTGCAATGGGCAAATAGATGACTTTTTAAATAGCAAATTGTAAAGTGTAACCAGACTGTAAACACCATAAAATCAGAATCATGAAAGCAAGTTACCGAGAGAATCTTAGAGCTGACCACAACTTTTGTCAGAACCAAGTAACTGCAAATCAAAACTTAGCCCTCTTCATCTTCTTATGAGGTTTTTGGATGTGTCATCACTGGGTCAGCAGATAAAACAGTGTGTGTGTATGTGTCCGCATGTTTACATATTTTGAATTTGCATTCTGCCAACTAACCTATTAAGTATATACCTTCCTTTACTTAATCTGTACTAAAAAGGCATTATATTTTTTATACAAAAATAATATACAGTAAGAGCAGTAACTTTGGGGCTTGATTCTTTGTCCAAGTGGGAACTATATCACTACTTTTCAAGGATTTTTTTGAAAACATATTGCATGTGTTAACACATAAAAAAGATTTCATCTCAGTAAATGAGAAAGCTAGCTCTCCTAACTGATTTTTCACTGTAAGTTGACTTAACAGGTACAATATAAATCTTCACATATTTCAGTTTACATGCAGGAAAATGGCAATCAGATTGCCAAAAAGCATTATTTATAATGTGAGTTCCTGCTTTGTTAAAACTTGGTGACTCAGTTATGCAAACTATACAAAAGAATAGACTTTGTTACAAACACAAGTTTTGAAATGAGATGTTTGCTGATAAAAAGATCAGAAGCTGAAATACTGGGGACAGAATTTAAGTCTGTTTTATAAATTCAGAGTTTCTCTGTTGCTAACCCTAGCAATAACCCTAGAAGCAATTTCTAAAACACTTGCTTATAATGATAATTCATTTGAGTTTCTTTAACATTTAAAATGACCTTGATGTAGCTCAAATTCAAATGCAGTAGAAGAAATATCTGGATTTCATCCTAATAAGTACATTAAAATATCTGACTAAGCACTTCTAAAATGAGTAGTGAAATAATTTGTATTTTCTTTTAATAATCAGATGATGTTATCATCAGTCATTATTATATTATATTATCATCAGTTATTATATTATCATCAGTCATTAATGTTATCGATGGGAGTCAGATACAGCATTTTATTTTTGCATAGCTGTAATACAAGTTTTATTTATTTGTAAGACACCAGGGCTTTGAGTATTAAAACATAAACTTATCAAAAGACTAGAGTTAGATATCAGTTGAGGATATCTGCCTACAGAATGGAAACTGGTCAATGACAGAGGAAAAATTCAGTCAAACCCGCAGAGACTGACCAAATTTATGTTTAAATGGAAGAAATTCTCCCACAAGAAAGCATGAAAATTGAGCTAAACATTTGGACTTGGGCACTGCATAAGGAACGAAAAGTCAAATTTCATATATTTCAGAGTCAGGGAAGAAATAATTTTGGGAAATTAGTTGAGTGGCTTTGAAAAATAGAGATCCTATTCTGGGTTTCTAGATTTGTCCAAAGATGCTATGCACAGTTAAATTCTGCAGAAAGCAGAGTAAGAAACATTGCATTTGGAATGAGCAGGCTTAGAACCCACATCCACAGCTTCCGCTCACATGAAGAGATTTCCTGGAACATAATTTCTATATCTCTATTTCTTTTTAAATTAAAATTGGGATTTGGGAAATCATATTAAAAGAAGAAGAAGAAGAAGAAAAGATAACACGGCAGGGCTGCAGCCAGAGGCAAGGAACAAAGAAGTGACAGATTAATGTTCCAACAGCCCTGAATACATTGTTTTTATCCATTTGTAGATCCTTTCCTGTGTAAAGAGTAGAGCATCAACTCATCTTAAGAGTCTAAAATCTGGCCCAAGTTAAATGTTCAATCTGAATTGAACCAGTTCATAAATTTTTGGAAATTCTGAACATCAACTGTAAAATCCATTTTATTTTCCTCCCTTTGTTTAATGCCAACCTGCACTTTCAGATATAGATACAATATGTCCCTAAACTCCTCAGATACTTACTTGTTCATTTATGATTTTGGCACTTAATCAGGCACTGCAATAAATATCTGTTGCGTAAAAGCTTGTTGTATGTATGCTTTATTCTCCCAATTAAGTTGTTTTATTTATTGACCTTATCATTTTTATCATCATCAGTAGCAGTAGCAATACTGAGACTATGAGTAGTGATTAAGTGATCACTCTTTGTCAGGCATTTTACATATATTATCTCTAATCCCTGTAACAATCTTTCATAGCTAGTAAGTGGCAGAGCAAGGTTGCAAACTCTTGTCAGGTTGACCCAAAGCTCACCCTCTCCCCCACTGGGCAATGCTGCCTCCATCATCCAAGTCACATAATTTAGAACATCCTTGAAATTCAATGCATTGGGGTATGATTCAGAAGAATTGCATTTAAAAAACGTTTTAAGATTTCATACCTTTTGACCTAGTAATGCCACATCTAGAAATCTATTCTGAGAAAATAGTATGATATGAAGATAAACAATCTCCAAGAACAGTTAATGCATATCTATAAAAGTAAAAAACAAAAGTGAATATAAATGCTTAAGGATAGGTGATGATTAATTATAGCTCATATACATTATGACATAAAATATGTGATCATTAAAATCTATGCTTTCAGATGATTTTTAATTACATAACAGATGCTTAGATAATATAAAAAGCATAATATTCATGTATCAAAAATTATGATGCAATTGATTGTAAAACTGTAAAACATAAATGGCTTTAAAATAAAAATCAAAATATAGACAAAGGGAGGAGATATACCAAAGTAATTATTTATAATGGTCGTCCCCCAATGACGGGACTATGAATTATTTTATTTTCTACATTTTTCTGTATTATTCTATATTTCAAAATGCTTATAATTTATATTTTCCACAATGAGCATGCATTGCTTTGACCATGATAATAATAAAAAAAAGACATAAAATACACTTAAAAAAAAGCTGCAAACTCTGAAAGCCCACATCCCACAACCTATACATTCAGGTATATACTCTTTCACTCAAGAATATCATTACCAGTGTCCTTGACATTATTTGAAAGGTGTTTTTTGCATTTTCTTTGTGGCTTGGTGGCGTATTCCTCAAATATCTACAATAGTGATTAGGCTTGGCTGTCTGAAGTTTTTGGTTGTTTGTTTTATTTTTTTGCTTTGT
The DNA here is from genome assembly GCA_963575035.1 of Avahi laniger. NCBI lineage: Eukaryota > Metazoa > Chordata > Mammalia > Primates > Indriidae > Avahi > Avahi laniger. Next base: position 53,883 of record CAUYSK010064026.1, on the reverse strand, counting down.
TTTTCTTAGTTCTGGAAAAAGCCAAGTTGCATGAGTCTTATGATCCACAAAGATGTATCACTAAAGCAAAGAGGCATTCTTGCAGGTGTTTTAGACATTGGATTCCCTAATTGTGGTACCTCTTACTGGAAAGTACTAATATTTCTCACTGAGCTGTGAGGGGACTGTGCATGCTGATGGCAGCCTCACCTTTCCTAGTGGTTACTGACAATGTTTTGTGTCTCTTTTAGAACCAACCATTTCCAAAGAATGTTTTCTCGTCTCTTCTCCGTACTCCTTCCTTCCTACCCTCCCTCTCTTTCATTGTTTTCATGTACAAATGCACATGCAAATCAGAATGGCGAAGCATGTCCTTTAAGGCATAGGAGCAGTGCTTGTTTCCTAGAAAGCCCTTGATACATGCCAGTTTCTTATTAGTCTTACTACCATTTCAAAACCACTCTTAAGTGATGGTACCACGGAGCCTCAGTCACATGGCTTGACTATTCCCTGTGGCAGTGATGAATATGTGCACTATTGCTGGTATTTTCTCAGCTGGCAGCTCCTCTAACCAACGGCCTGTGCTTAGGGCGGGGCTGCCTAGCCTAAGAAGTTGCCATCCATGGTTACAGAGCAGTGGTCTCCAACCTTTTTGGCACCAGGAAGACAATTTTTCCATGGACCGGAGAGGTGGGGGATGGTTTTGAGATGATGGGAGTGCATTACATTTATTGCGCACTTTATTTCTATTATTATTGCATTGTAATAGATAATGAAATAATTATGCAACTCACCACAGGTGAGGGGAACCCCTGTTACAAGGGATGCACCAAGGCTAGGCTCGTTACCTTTGAGAGATGAAACACAGATGAAATGATCATCGTAATCACTGTGTTAAGAAACATAGTAATGTAGGGTCCAGCCCTAAAGTGAATGTGGTATTTTCAGACTGTAATTGTCTCACACATGTGAGATAAATGAAATCTTCCAGAGCATGACAGAAGAGGTAATTTACTAAATAATAACCTGGCCGCTCTGAAAGTGTCAGCTTCTTAAAGAACAGGGCCACATGTTGTTGTTGGTTTTAACGTAGTTGATGAAAAATAAAGGACATAGTAATATATGGACACAGTAAACACTCAAATATTTTCTCAGTGAGTATATGATTTTGTTGTACTTATAAACACATAAATAGTTGCAAACACACAGGTATATTACTTACCCAGAAGTCTTCTTCAGCTATTCACAACACGGCAAATACAAGGACTAAGGCATTTAAATGCCCTGAGAAGCTAAAATAGATGCCATAAATCCATATCCTGAAGCTTTTTTACCCAAAAAGGAAACTGACCAAGAGAAGGTAACTCCAAATTCAGCATCTTCTCATTCCATTTCAAAAATACATCTTTAGATGTGTTTGATCTTATTTGCTTTTACTTTAACAACCTTGGTTACATAATTTCTCAGCCCAGTGCAGATTAGAATCAACAAATTAGACAGAACATGGTGACAGCCTGACAGATTCAAGGCACATTTTCAGAAGCAAAAAATGCGAAATGAAAGCTCACATTGATGGTAAAGCAGGAAAAACAAGCAGAAGAGCTTAAATAAGCTTAGTCTAGGGTCATTTAATGTGAAGGAAATGGTTCCACAGGGCCCACATTGTACTGCAGGTAAAAATGAAATAGCTTAGTTTATTATAATCATATTGAATCCTTATTTAAAAGTCATATTATACTCACGAATACTATTCCTTTCATTCATTTCATCATTCAACCGACATTCTTAGAAGCAACTTATAACTTATACTGTTGATTACATGCATATAGAGAGGTCTGGGAGCACGGTGGGCACTCAGGAAATTAAATGAGGAGGTGACCCTATCTTCTGGTGTGTCCTCAGCATCCTTAATACCACTACAAATGGCCATATGTCACACATATTTATTCTTTCATCATAAAGACTTCCCCATCAATCTTACCCCATCCCTGTCCTCAGAAACTCTCTACAATTTTTTTTTTGTTTTTGTTGCTTGACCTATTTGAGCACTTAATCATAGGCTGCATTTTATTGTCATTCGGTCACTTAAATGTTTCACTTTTGCACCATCTTCTCAATTAGAAATTTTGAACTAAGGATTGGATCTGTTCCTCCTAAAACTGACCCTATTTTTTATCTTTCATATCAACTAGCATATAGCTAAAGTACAAAGTAGTTATTAAACAAATATGTTCATTGAATTTAATATGAAGATTAAATATTACCAATGTGGTAGGTGAAATTGCATAATTTTTAAAGGCAAAACTGTTTTCCAGTAGGTAAGATTATATTCAGTGCCTTAAAATACCATAGTAGGTAGCTTGTCTTCATAGCAGCAGATTGCAAACTCATCCTGTTTACATCTGAAGCAATCTGATGATGACTTATTTATCATTTATTGTTACTGATTATTTTTTTCCCTCCCTGCTCCCTATTGCTACTATTATTACTTGGAAGATTAGGGAATTGTTTTTAATACTCAGGAGAAACAAATTCCAGGAGCTTTTTGTCTCCTATCCTTATGAAATTGAACTGCATATACATGGTTAATGGAGGTCTGATAATAAGTCTAATTGTTGGAGATCTCTATATGAGTGCAAAGGAAAGATTTCTGTTCCTAGTTAAACAATCATCCTCTGCGTCACACAACTATTCACAATCTGACTGCAGATTTAGATTGTGACTAATATTTGGCTCTGATATTATAGGTGGTTACCGTGGAGAGAATCAGTAAGAGCATAATTCATTTCCTTGGAAAAATTTAATCTGCAGATGGATCCCAACACTGAACTGCATTGGTTTCCAAAACTAATGGGGATTTTTGCTAAATAAGGCCTGACTCAGCCAAAAAAGATAGACTCTGAATAGAGAAATCTGTATCATGTGTAGCTCCAAAAAGTATATTTACCCAAGCACTGAAAGTATTGGCACACTAGAATTTTCCTAATAGGGACATGGTGAAAAGACATTAATTAAAATGCACACTGATATTTTCTCTTTTTAAAATGAAGCAATGGAATTGTTCAATGCTACCATGCATTTACAAAGTTTCAGTTACAAAATTTAATCTTTCATATTTCCTTATTCAGCTAAAATAATTAAGGTAGAGATTCTATTCAGACTGAGAAGCTGCTTATTAAAATCATGACTTTTCCCAAACTGTCTCCTTCAAGAAATAAGCCTTGGTGCACATCTTTCAGTCCCCAGGAGGAGGGGTGGTGGTGAAAGTGATAATGACAGTTGATGAGAGATATTGGGATACATTTATGATGTAACCCCTACCCCTGTAGCTAAATTTATACAGCCAACCATAACATTATAACTTTGCATTCATTTCTTTAAAGATTTTCCTATCGTATGAAGCTGTCTTGGCCTGTAGTGTATTTATTTTATTTAGAGTAGAATATTAAAGTAAAACAACTGCCATCCAAGTTCCAGAAAAAATAGCATCCCTTTTTGGGTTACTGAATTTCAAATAGCGCTCATTACCTGGGGAACAAAATGCGTTACCTCTCTGAATTCACATGACTTGGAAAATTCTTAGCCGTCTACAGATGCACCAATTGAATCATAATAAAGAAGAGAAAATATATAAAGTGATTAATTTCCTTTTTCCATTTAGGCTTAGTATGTTTTAAGGGATTAATTAGATCTCTGACTTGTTTCTTTGGATAAATCCAGGAGGAAGCACATTTCAGAAGAAGCTTATTGAAGTGGAGTGAGCTGTTAACTCATTCTCTATCCTTTGGCTAATATACAGTTAATTTGTCCATTTCCGGTTTCTTTTAGCTCTGGCCTACAGCCTGAGTTCTTATACATATATCCATTTTACAAAGCTAATTCGAGCTGTTTATAAGTAATGCATGACTTAATAAATGTTAAAGCAGACCTCCCTTGCGTGAGGCATTATTGCCACATACACGACAACAGAGTGGGTAACCAGGCTTGGTGTACTGTATAATCTCAACAAATGAAACGGAACAGCAACACCATTTGGCTAGCGGAACAGTCGCACCGCGTGCATGACCTATTCCACACCCTTTTAATTTAAATGCCTTGCTCAGTGCTAAGAAAAGAGGCACACTTGGTAACTCAGGATTAAGCACATATCTGCAAAATCTAAGCAAGCATATTTCACCAGCACCTCCTAGGGGCCGCGTGAGGATATGAAGCTAGGAGGTGGGTACCCGCGCAGAACCTTTCCTTGAATTGTCAGTTTCATGTCTCCTACACATAAAAATCCACTCCCGCAGTGCCGTTCAGAATATTATCTAGTTGTTGAAGTAGTTTGGCGACTCAATGAGGCCTTGAAAGGTTTAAACAAACTGCACGAAAGACGCATTTGATCGCTTAAGCAAATAAACATTAAAAAAAAATCAGTGGAAGGAAAACACTCCTAAATATACCGTGTCCTTTAGCAGCAAACCTTCATTATGACACCGAGAGGGAATATGCACTTACTCTTAGGTATACACACACACACACACACGGATTAATTTACGAACTTCCCGGATCCGAACCCGGTTAACACTGAGGCTGATTTTTAAGGGTCTACATGCTCTTTCTTGCCTGGTTGTTGGAAATGAGGGCTGGGAGGCGCTGAAGCGAGGGCAGATCTGAGCGCCTGTAGGAGTTGCTGTTCCAGAAAATTCATTACTCTCTAATTGTTCTGATTTTAGATCAGCAGAGCGTGCCAAGCGGTGGTGGAGAAAGAGATTGAGGGCGGACAAGGCGAGAGGGACGAGTCGTCCACCCTTCAGAGAAGTCTAGGCGCTTTGTAAGTAATTCGCGACCAGTCGGGAGAAGGAACAGTCAGGCGGTTGAGCAGTGGTCACACTTGTGCGCGTCTTGAATCCGGGGTTTGTGCGCGCCCGTCGGGTCCCTTTCCCCACTGAATTAGCGGCTCCTCCGCGCTCAGCAGGTTCCGCGGGGGGGTTCGGGGGGCTGGGGCCCGGGGAGGGAGGGAGCCGGGGGACAGGGCGACGCGCCCGGGCTGCCGTGCGGTCCTCCAGGCGGCCAACGCCACGCCCCGCCACTGGCACGTCGCAGGCCCTTCGAGGAGCACGCACAGCACAGCCGCCACCGCGGAGAGAAACCGGGAAGTGTGGGGCTTGGAGAGGAGTAGGAAGCTTTGCCCAAGGCCAAGCTGCAATTAGGCTGCCGCAAAAGCCCGGACGCGGAGCTTCCCACCTGCTGCTGTCCCAGCTGGGCCGCCACTTCCTCCTCCCCAGCCCGGGCCCGACTCCCGGAGCAGGCTCGGAGGGCGGAGGGGGTGGAAGCAGCGGCAGGTTCCCCGCGCTGGCGACGCGGCGGGCCGCGGGTGCAGCATCCTCCCCTCCCCGCCCGGGCTCCCGGGGCCGGCCGCGCGCCCAGGCGCGCTGCGATTGGCCGGCGGCGGCCGGGGGCGGAGCCAGGAAGGCCGGTATCGCATGTGGACCGCCTCAAAAGAGCCCAGGATATTGCAGAGCGCACTGGAACCCTGGCCAGCGCGCAGCCTTCCCGGCGCCGGCAAGCTGGGTCTTGGGAATTCTGGCTTGCTTTGGCTCACTCGCTTTTACAAACTACTGGATCTTACATGCCTCTGTAACCCCCACTTCCACTCCATGTCCCCATGTTCCTGCGCCAGCAACAGGTAAGGGCTGCTATGTTTTCTTCCCTTCCTCTCTCTCGCTGCCTGTGTGTCCTGGGGAGTGGACTGGGGCCGCCGTCCCCTACCCTACCCTGTCCCGCTGCTCCAGAGGTGCCCAGCTGTCACACTGCTCACCCACGCTCCGGAGTCCCAGATCATGCCTATATAGTTTGTGTGCGCACCAGAACATCCCCAGAGCTAAAAATACTGAGACATGCTTGGAACAGTTGAGCAATAGAAACAGATTTCTCTGCAGCATCTGTTTGTGCTCATAACTTCCAGTGCACCAGCTGTAGCGAGATACTGGGTTTGGAGACAAGGGCAAGAAAGTCTGTGTTCGATTCTCACTCTAAGGGGGAAAAAAAGGTGGTTGGAGGTGGGGACGCGTCTCTAGCCCTGGTCTTAAACCTTGGCAAACCCTGGGACTTGGGACTCAGCACTATTCTTGATCCTTGGCGTCTTGTTTTTTTGGTCATAGCTTCGAGCTCTAAACAGAGTGAGCTTCCCAAAGTTACTTTCCTGGGGGAAGAGAGTGGGAGCCAGAGTTGGATTAGAGCCTGAAGACTGCAAAACTTTCACATCACTCTTCCCTAAGTAATTTGATATGCTTAGTAATAATGGTATTAACACCTAGTTTGAAAACAGTGTGTTTTAGGGAAGCAAAATGATCAAAACGACTTGATTCTGCAAAACGATTGCATCATAACATGGATTCATCATGACAGTTGAAAAAAAAATAGAGATAGGAAGTGGGCAGTTTAATGTCTGTGTCTAAGGAAGGATATTAGTAGGATGGGAACTAGGATAAGGCTGTGAATTCTGGGGATTATCATGAACTCAGAATTTACCTGTTAGGAAACAGGCGTTATTTGAAAACCTGTTCTGGGTATGCAAAGAATGCATATTGCCTTTTACAATTTGTTTTCTTTTTGCATTAATAATGGTCACATTTCCTCTCGCTAACCTCTGTTGTATGTCTGCTGTATGTTGCCTTTACACTTGTTAGCTATTTCCTGCTCACTTCCAAGTGTTTTCTTTGTATTTGCCGTTATCTGGAAAAACCGATCTCAGGAGTAAAAGGTGTTACTTCAAGGGTGGTGGAAGGGGTAAGAGCTGGGGTCAAGGTCATTTTACTTTGCTTTCTGCCCTTCCCCCTTATATTTTGGTGGTACTTTTTTTTTAATATTATTGGTATCCGTAAGGGATATTTGTTCTAAATGCTTGTGAATTTGGCTTTTCTTTCTTTCTTTTTTAAAGAACATAGTCTTTCTACATTCTTTAGACTCTCCAGTTACAGAATCTCTGGTTTGCTATAGAGTCCTTGTATGACTTTTGAGTAGATTGAAAGATTGACCACAGCTTTACCTGAGCAATTCTTCACTGTTTTAAGTTGTTTTTTAAGTGAATATTTTTGTTTACCAAACATGTATGTTTTTCAGCATATACAAATGCTGAGCAATGCTACATGCGTTGTTGAGTATAAATTGTTAAAGATAGTGCTCACATAGATAAATTGGTACCTCCCCTCCCCTCTCCACTTTCCCCTCCCCCTCTCTTCTGTTTACTGAGCTTCTAAGAGGTTGCTTTGCTAGCAGTTGTGCTCACATAGCAACATGTGCCCAGAGCACACTCAGGCTGGTCTATATGGCGTCAGCTGGGGAATAGCTACTCTAAACCCTCATTAGCAGACCTCTCTCTCAGCCCAGTACGTCTTCTTTTGCTGTCTTTATTTCCTACCCTTAGAAACTTTCATATTCACTGCATACCATGACCATATTATGGGGCACATTTGCTCTCATTTATTCTTCATGGTTATATTTTTTTAGTTATTTATAAACCGTATTGGAAATATTTCCCATATAGTGAGAGCAAATTAGATCCCCCATTTGTATCACGTGATCTCCTTGACCTTGAATGTATCCATAGCTCTCTCTCTCCTTTAACATCTACCTAAGATTGAAGCGCTGAACTATTTTTTTCCATTGCTTATGCTTAATTTTGGCTCAGCCTATAAATAGTCTTAACATGAACAGCACCACATGTAGCCTCTCAATTTCCCAGAAATACTTTCTACATCATTGGTTATGGCCTGGGTAAAATGATTATTTGTGTCTGTTAAATTTATATCCAGGACCCTAAATATTTTGGCTGAAAGGGGAATTTATACATTGTTCATATAATCAAATATCAATTCTCCAGACCCATATCCATCATGAAGTCAAATCACTTAGTGTTCTCATTTATTCTGAGTTGACTGTTTCTCAAAACATTATTTTGAGTATATGCTTGTAATGAAGTTCCATGAAAGTCCTATTTTTTTAATGAAAGCTTTCCCCAGGTGCTCACAAATTGATTTCTAGTGAAAAAGGAGCAGGCAAGGAAGTTTTCTGCTTGGTTAAAGTCACTCAGGCACGTGGGCAGGTTAATAGTCAAGGCAGTCTTTACAGTGAGATATTAAAAGACAGTTACTCTATTAGGCTTTGACAGGTTCTAGACTTTTTGCCATGTAATCAGCTCCACAAAAGTCTGAATATACACAATGTGTGTGCACACATATACACATATAAATCTGTTTTGGGGCATATCTGTTTGAAGTGACAAAAGTTTCCATTTTGCCAAAAAAAAAGTCTTCTTTTTCTCTTTCCAGGAAGAAATGGTAAAATTTCTAAATGATGCTCCACATGTGGAACAAATTCTGTCATTAGCAATGGAAATAAGACAATAATAGTCACTCAATACAGGCTGTTTTCAAGGTTCTAAATACGGAAAGCTATTCATAAGAAGCTAGTATTGTGTGATTTGTGGAATTCAAACAAATGTCCTGGGGTCAAGATTTTTGGAAAGTCATAATTCAGTCTTTAGATTTCATATGGTTGTTGTGTTTTAATTTGGAAAGAGTGCAGAAAGAAGTCAGAAGAAATTCGAGACTGTCTACTGGTGGCCCCTAATGGTAACTCAGATGGAAGGATTGTTTTGAATCATGAAAAGGGAATTTCTTGGTGTCAGCTTAAAATACCAGGTTCTGAAGTCAGAGCTCAAGGATACAAAGCACTCTTTAAATGAAGCTCTTCCTCCCACTCCCTCCCTCCTTTTGAAAGTATACCTGTATTTGATGTTTTGCTATCTCTGTATGGAAATGATTGTCAATTTCATGTGAGCTAAGCTGAAATAATTGTTTAAAAAAAATGTTTTCCATGTCCAGGATCTAGAACCCTGAGGGATAGGATTCTTGTTTCTTTTGTCCAAGTGCAAACTTCATAGGGTAGCAGACAAAACATTTAAGCAGGCAGAAGGTTAGGAAGGCACAGTAACTTCTTTTTATAAAGTAATTCAAAGGCACTTTCAAATCGGGCATCATTTAGGTGTCAAAAGCTGCCAAAATGTAACACACATTGCAATTTTCATAGATGACTAATCTCAGGAAAAATGTGTTGGGGCACATTCTTGCATAATAACTTGGATAAAGAGGAAGAAGTCAAAAGACTGTAACAAGGCATTTTCAAAGACAATGCACCTTGCCTCTTTTTAAGGAGATGCACAGGCACAAGATAAAAGGTTTGCTTTATTTGTTTGCAGCTGGCTTGTCTGAAATTGGTTCTGTTAGCTGCTCAATCTTAATGGCTTTAGCGGGGAAAGAAAAAGTGGAGTCTTCACTATAAAGGCTTTAACAAATTTCTGATCCTTTCCATGTGTTGCTCATTTCCTCCTTTAAATACAGGAGATGCATTTGTTTGTTTGAAAAGTTGGGAATCATTTTTATCTTTTAGCTCTAGGCTATATTAGTTTTGTTAATATGCATTTGGTAAAGAAAACACCTTAGAGTTTCTCTTAGGCTTTTGTTAGTTAAGGAAACAAATACTTTCTTTGGAGGGAAGATGGAAAAGTTAAAGTGAATAGATATTTGTTACCTAGGGGAGAAAAAGGCAATAGGAAAAAACTGAAAACTACTATAAGTTTATATTAGGTAAAGGTGAGTGCCTTCTTCATAGGAACCTATAGCAAACAGCCGCACTCAAAGTGAAAGTGAGTGGATTGGCATTTATGATCTGCCCTTACAAAGTCGTCTCTGTTTGGGAGAACACAGCTTTGGACCCACATGAAATGAGTTCCTGCCTTATCGCAATCCGCTAAAGACCTGGTCCTTTGACAGGATAGTGCTTACTTCCTAGCCGTCATTACATGTGGCAGTCCCATCTCGGGAGAATTTCAGGACTCTTATTGCTAAGCAACAGAATCACTCTCTATTCCCCAGAGCAAACCTGCTTCATCTTCAAGTCAGAATCACTCGCACTAATAGAAATGTTATCAGGTATTTCTGGATAGTGACCGCTTAAAGTGTGAGAAGTGATGGAACAAGCCCAAACAGTATCCAGAAATTGGGGGCCATTTCAGATGATTATAAAGGCTGTCTTGCTCAGTTATACCATTTAAACAAAATAGCCTGTGTCTTCTGGTTTCAACCTTGTCATCAAGGGCTCTAATATTCGTCCACAATGCATGTGCAACTCAATTAGTATCAATGCTGCTTTCATCTGAAAAGTTCTCTAGACATGTCCTAGTTCTAAAAAGCTTTGTGACAAACCTTGAAATCAGAAAGTCTTTCTTCTGATTAATAACCTGGAATCCTAGCAAATAGGGAAGGCAAAAGAGGAGAGTAAGAGAAAGGAGAGGTAGACCTGAAAAATAGAATATTCTAGATCAGTGGTAAAAAAAAAAAAAAAGTAAGGGAAAAGGGACCTGAAATTTTGGTTGAACAACTGTCAGAGACAACTTTTTTATGTTTAATGATTTTACGCTTTCAAAAAAAATTAAAAAGAAATTTTAGAATACAAAAATGAAAACCCTATAATTCAATGCAAAGTATATTTATGTATATCTGATTATGTGTTTTTGTCAGGATATGTTGCCTTAGACAGTAGAACTCTTTAAGAATGACGTCTTTTGTAACAAATGCTCTCTCTTTTCTTGCAGGACATGTTCCCTGGATGTCAACTGAGTTACTAAGGTAACTGCATGTCAGTAGACAGACCTTGGTAGAACTCGAAGGCTCCTGGAGACACTCATCTCTCCCCCGCCCCCCTTTTTTTTTTTGGTGTGTGTCCTCACTGAACATTCAAAACTGTTTCTCCAAAGGGTTTTGCAAAAACTCAGACTGTTTTCCAAAGCAGAAGCACTGGAGTCCCCAGCAGAAGCGATGGGCAGTGTGCGAACCAACCGCTATAGCATTGTCTCTTCAGAAGAAGACGGCATGAAGCTGGCCACCATGGCAGTTGCAAATGGCTTTGGGAACGGGAAGAGTAAAGTCCACACTCGACAGCAGTGTCGGAGCCGCTTTGTGAAGAAAGATGGCCACTGTAACGTCCAGTTCATCAACGTGGGTGAGAAGGGGCAACGGTACCTTGCAGACATCTTTACGACGTGTGTGGACATTCGCTGGCGGTGGATGCTGGTTATCTTCTGCCTGGCTTTTGTTCTTTCGTGGCTGTTTTTTGGCTGTGTGTTTTGGTTGATAGCTCTGCTCCATGGGGATCTGGATGCATCCAAAGAGAGCAAAGCTTGTGTGTCTGAGGTTAACAGCTTCACGGCTGCTTTCCTTTTCTCCATTGAGACCCAGACAACCATAGGCTATGGCTTCAGGTGTGTCACGGACGAATGCCCAATTGCGGTGTTCATGGTGGTGTTCCAGTCAATCGTGGGCTGCATCATCGATGCCTTTATCATTGGTGCGGTCATGGCGAAGATGGCAAAGCCCAAGAAGAGAAACGAGACTCTTGTCTTCAGTCACAACGCTGTCATTGCCATGAGAGATGGCAAGCTATGTTTGATGTGGCGAGTGGGCAATCTTCGAAAAAGCCACTTGGTGGAAGCTCACGTTCGAGCACAGCTCCTCAAATCCAGAATTACTTCTGAAGGGGAGTATATCCCCCTGGATCAAATAGACATCAATGTTGGGTTTGACAGTGGCATTGACCGTATATTTCTGGTGTCCCCAATCACTATAGTCCATGAAATAGATGAAGACAGTCCTTTATATGATTTGAGTAAACAGGACATTGACAATGCAGACTTTGAAATTGTGGTAATACTGGAGGGCATGGTGGAAGCTACAGCCATGACCACGCAGTGCCGTAGCTCTTACCTAGCGAACGAAATCCTTTGGGGCCACCGCTATGAGCCTGTACTCTTTGAAGAGAAGCACTACTATAAAGTGGACTATTCCAGGTTCCACAAAACTTACGAAGTACCCAACACCCCACTTTGTAGTGCCAGAGACTTAGCAGAAAAGAAATACATCCTCTCTAATGCTAATTCATTTTGTTATGAAAATGAAGTTGCCCTCACAAGCAAAGAGGAAGATGACAGTGAAAACGGAGTTCCAGAAAGCACTAGTACAGACACACCCCCTGACATAGACCTTCACAACCAGGCAAGTGTACCTCTCGAGCCCAGGCCCTTACGGCGAGAGTCGGAGATATGACTGACTGATTCCTTCTCTGGAATGTTCACTTAACAACACAGTCTGTTGGTCAGAGGCTCAAAACAGTTCTACAGACGACGGTACTGGTGAAGAGGTGGGGTCAGAGCAAGCGGCCACAAGGAAACTGAGGCAAGCACAATGGTTTCAGAGGAAGACTGTAAGCGCAATGGTTAGAGTAAAGCACTAATCATGCCTCTGCGTGACCCGATGGCACATATATGTTGTAGAATAAGTTATGGATTTTTATGTTTTGTTTTATGTTTTTACAAAACTTGAACTTGCAGGCAAGCCTTGGTTGGGTATTTGACTTATCCAGAATGCTTCTCTTTAGGGAACAAGAATGTTTTTAATGGCATAACAAAGGCAAGACTCTCTGCCTTAATTTTTGAAAAGCTGCTAACTACATGAACACAAATTGTATTTTTGTTGCAGTGTAGTTTTTTTTTTTTATTTTGTGTAACTTTAAAGTCAGTGTTGAACTTTGTTGAAAGTTCGTGATGCGCTTCAAAGTGGCAAGTATTTGGCTATTAACTGCCAACATGAGAGCCTGATTTTTTGAGGCCAGTAATTTGTTTGCTAGAATTGATTTTTTTCTCTCTCTTTGGTTACATAAGGGCATTATGTAACACTAGCCAAATGGTAGCCTCCGGGTTGTTGGTTTTTTTTTTTCCTTCCATGATGTTAATGGGTTATCTCAAATTTTAAGTTAGACTACCTAAAATAAATACCAAAGATAATGCATATTTTTGCACAGTGAAGCTTATACTAAAAAGGAAACAAAGCCCCATGGGCTGCCTTGAAATCCAGAGACAATAACTTTGAACCTCAGCAAGACCTTGAACCACCGGTTCTTTTTGCACCTTATTCAGAAAACACAGCATCATACACACAGAGTCTAGTAAGTGTAGTGCTTTTTAAATTTTGTTCTTTCATATAACTTTCTTAATTGAATTGGAGAGGAAGAGGAAGAAGAAGAAGAAAGGAGAAGTAAAATTCACAGACACACATGATATCAATGTCTTTTCTTTCCTGCGAGGTAGTGCTGGCCAGTGAGAGATGGTGATGTGCTCTTCGAGTATTCTGGGCTTTCCCTTTTTGCACATTCCAAATTTTATTCCATAAGATCAGATCTTCATTGAATCTTGTTAGCATCCTGGCATCCTCAGAACTGAGCCATCCAGCATGAAAGATAAATAGGTTTAAACCATTGCTGCTGAATGCATTGCCTTGTCTCTCAGGACATTTCCAGCTCAGCTTCACCTTAGAAAAGATGCCACGCCTGGCCTCCAGGTTTGTTCTTCTCATCAGTCTGGAGAGAGTGCTACAGTGTCAGAGAGGGCGGCAGATGCTAAAGTGGGGAAGCAAAGAGGTGTGGACAAGCCACTTTGATGCAGCACTTCAGATAAAGTATTCAGGAGGGAGAGGAAAGTTGCCTTTTTCATGGCAGAGGGTAGGAGTGAAAGTGCCTCAGTATTTTAGGGTCAAGGAGAGCCATCAGAATTACCATAATCACAAATAAAGGAGATAATGGTTTAAAGGGGTGATTTTCCCTTTTTGTGTGCATACTCTTGATTCAGTGTGAGCTGATCATTGTCTCCTGTGGAGCCCTAGAGCAGGTTACTAAGGAGGGACATGTTGTTTTCCAGAAGCCTCTCCTGCCTGGCTGTCTGCCTTGCTAGAATTTTTTTTTTTCTCCCTGCTCTAGCTCAACAATGTAGCTCTTTTTTGGTTTAAACTTCCCTATTTGTGAATTCTGGGGTTACTGACTTTTTAATTGGAGTCTCGAAATCAACTCTTTTATGGTATTATATCCCTATATGCCATTAAAAAACAACTTGTTCTAGAATCATGTATTTTGTAATCTGATGTTTGTGATGGTCTCTGGTTCTTGAACAGCCATATCCGAATGCAGTGCCTGCAAAAATATGACAGTTTCTGCTAATTTCAGCCTTCAAATTTGATGAGTTTGCAAACCATGGTGGTATTTTCATTAAAACTGAGAAAGAGATGTTAAGCAAGTGGATGTTATTTTAAATCCAAATTTAAAGGCAGGTTTGGGAAGTTGTTTAAAGAGTTAAAGGAATTGGGGAGTGAGTGGACAAAAGAACGTTTAGAAGAGGCAACAATTCGGTCGTGACAGTGAAAGGACATTGAGGGCTTCAGCTGCTGCTATTATGATGTTTTGCAAAGGAAAATAATCAAACCAAAGAGTATTCAGTGATACGTAAATTAAATGAAGATGCAGTGGAGAATGGGGGGTGACTACAAAAGAGGCTCCCCCCAGACACACAGTGCTACCACTTAAAAAGACTTGAGATGTATGAAGGGGGGGGGATGGGGGCAAGAAAGAGGGAGAGAAATCTTTCAACTTATTTCCGAAAAAGAAGAAAAATCTAAAATTTCTGGTGCACAGGTTTGTTTGTTTGTTTTTTTTTTCAAGAAAATTTTGCAGAAGCTATGTTTTTAAAGTGTACATTTTATAAAGTTTATCAGATATTTTCATATTTAAAGCCAAATGTAAATAGAAATCTGTAAAGGAAAAAAAATTGCCATAGAAAGTATAATTTCAGTGCAGCGATTTCTGAGAGCTAGTACCTATATGCTACTGGTTAGCATGGTTTTAGCAAATATTTACCAGCCTTATAAGGTTCGTATTGCTATATTCTTCTGTTATTTATTTCAGCATGGACTGTTCATTCGAAAGCTTTTTCTAGTTATTAGCATTTTAACAGTTACAAGCTTTAAATGGCAATTTTTTTTTTGTCAAGAGCCAAGACACAGGTAATGCACGACACTTACTGCTGCATTTTACCTTCAAAATGTTTGTCCTCATTGACTGGGTCTCCTTAACTAGCCTACACATGTCATTAGAATGCAGATGGAAGGGACTCACCATGAATATCTGGGGGCAATTCCCAGATGCGTGTTGCTTCTCTATTGCAAGCAAATCCCTGTTGAATTTACTTAGGATTTATTCCCTTTTACAGAATTTTTGCCCATATCTGGATGGGCACTATATTTTTGGGGGGAGCTGTAGATTCCTGGTTATCCTATTTTTAAATAAAATGTAGACAAAGTGAATTCTATTTTGAATATTGAGAAAGGAATAGTTTTCTATCCCTCAAGAGTATACTTGAATCAGACATTTTCAGGATGTCACTATAGCACTGTTATCATTTCCAAATTCCTAGAGAAAGTTTGTTTTACTTTGTTTTTATTTTATTAATGCATTCTTTCTTCTCTTCACTTCCTTTCTTCCCTATATACTTCTATCCCAAATCTTGATGTTTATTTGATGAGCTCTGTCCCTCAAATCATGTTCCCCTTGCAAATAATAAATGTCAGTTTGTATTTATTAATAAGCCACTCAGTAAAGGCAAAAAGCTTGTCCTGAGAAGTAGAGTGAGTTCTTTTTCACTCTGTGTCTAATGTTAAGATGAAAAAAAAGTGTTGCATAAACACCTTCCCATCCTCAACCCTCAGCAAACTAGAATCTCTTTTCTAGTAATGTTGGGTTTTAGTTCTGGGCTCTGGCGAGTTGAACAATCCTGGCCTTTGAGAATCATGATAGTTATTATTTTCCCATTTGCCGTCTTTTTGTATCTAAAGTCTTCCTGTTGTACTGCACAAACCATGGATTGTACATATTTTTATATATTATGTCTTATTTTATTATTTCTAAATAAAAATCTAAAAATTGAAAACAAGTTGGTACCGGAATCTTTGGGCTTTCTGTATGATTACTATAGAAACACTGAGATATAAAGCAAATGTTCCCAAACAATAGAACATAAACTGAGAGAGCTTGGATGAATAGAGCCATAGAAATTGCCTAAACAGACAGGTGCAGCGGGGCTGCAGATTAGTTTAATCCAAGTTAGAGGAAGTCAAGCTCATATTTTGTTTTTGGACAGAGTGGCCTAGGTAAAGAAAGGATAGAAAAGACCAAAAATGAGCAAAGAAAACTAACAAAAATATAATAAAGTTTAGATTTTGGTTTTGTTTAATGATAATACTATGCAGTTACTCTTTATTGAGTCTCAACTATGTTTTGGGTTCTTGCCTTACATATTATTTTATCTCATTCTCAAAAAACCAAATCAGGATATTATTATTCTAGTTTTATAGATCAGAACTTGACAAACAGGTTCCATAAAGGGCCAGATAGTAAATATTTTTGGCTTTACGGACCAGAGGGTTTTTGTCTCAAGTAAGCAATTCCAGTCTTATAACACAAAAGTAGTCACAGACAAAGTGAAATCAAATGGTATAGCTGTGTTTCAATAAAGCTTTATTTACAACTACAGGCAGTGGGCCAGATTTGGCTAGTGGCCTGTAGTTTGTTGACCCCTGTAATAGATGAAAAAACTGAGTTTAAATTTTAAAGCTAATGAATCAGTGAAGTAGCATTTGAATTTAGATTTTATGTGCCTCCAAACCTTGTTTAATCCGATAAGCTATATATTGTTTCAGGACACAAAGTTACCAAGGATATATGGTCTCAAAGAAAACGCCACCTTCTCTAGCAAATTTGGAATTACTTAAATAAGTGTTTTTCAAAGTTGGAAATACTGAGGAAATTTGCATTCTGACGTGTAGATTGCTACTTAATACTTTTTCTTCAGCAAATACTCATGGCATTTATTATGTTTCAAACACAGTTCAGAGTTCTTTATAAATATTAAATAATTTAATCTTAACAGCAACCCTATGGAATAGGCTCTGTTGTTCTTATCATTTAAGAAATGTGGAAACTAAAGCCCAGAGAGATTAAGCTCCTTGTCCAAGTACACACAGCTAGCAGGTATGAGTGTTGAGATTTAAACTAAGGCTGTTCAGCAGTAGGCTGTGCCTTTTGTCACTACTCTGACGCTTTCCTTTTGGGGGTATTCTTGGTAACACCTTCACCATTTAATGTAAAACCTTTCGGCTTCTCAGTTTTTATCCTTCTCAGTGATGAAAATACGTCCTTTTTATCTGCACAGGATAATTAGCACAGGATTGTTGCCTCATTCATGACATGTTCCTCAATTTCTCCAGTACTGTTTGGAGGGAGGGAACAACTCACAAGGGATAGAATAATTACAAACATTGGTTGTGGGATTTGGGTACGTTTCAAACTTCAGATTAATTTCAGTTAACTAGGAATTGTTTAGGCCTGTCTCCAGGCAAAACCACAAAGCTCTATTACTAACCAAACTGCAAACATCCTACCACAACCATTCTCTGCATTCTGCCCAGGGTAGGCATGCAAAGGTGTAACATGAATCTCTTGGTGATTGGGACAGTTAAACAAGATCTGTGATGGTAATGCCAGGCAGTGTGTCCAATGCTATACAGGCCTCACCTGTATTTTTTTTTAATTGAATATACATACAAAAAGAAAAGGCAGGAGTAGAGTTTCAGAGTCCTTCTACTGGTATGCTCTTTTGAGTGATTGCTAGGCAAGACCTCCAAGCTCTAGCCTTCTTAAGCAACAACTCCCCAGGTAAGACCTACACAGAAGAAAATGAATTTCTTTCTAGAAATGTCCATTTTGAAGCTGGCAAAATTGATAAATCAATTAGATTTGTTTTCTCTGATTTGAATGAATGAATAAATAAACAAATAAAGGAAGGCTGGCTAGCTCTACGTACTTGAAGTGAAATAAAGAACCAAGTCCATGATTTGCTTATTTCAAGACCTCAGAGCCTTTTTCCAAAATATTTCAGATCAAGGATCCTAGTGGCCCAATGCTTAGAGTCGCTACAAGAAGGTTGTTATAATGACTTTAAAAAAAAGTATCTAATTACAAGGTAGTCCCTGCAACGCACAGGTGGAACAAGACTATCGGAGTACCGGGCTCTGGAATAGGGCGTCCAACTGTCCCTGTTTGCCTGGGGCTGAGGGGTTTTCCAGGGTGCAGAACTTTCAGTACTAAAACTGGGATAGTTCTGTGCAAATTGGGGGAGCCAGTCACCTTGCTTTGGAAGCTAGAAAAGTAGAATGGTTGAGGGAAAGGGGGAAGTGGGACAGTTAAGAAAATTGTGAAATGAAAGAGTTTAAGCAAGGTGAGCCAGATTTGGCACATTGAGTATTACTAAATAGTGAGAATAATAATGGTGAATAATTACACATAAGTGGCTCTCTCCAAATAACTGAAATTTGTGGCCTCTGGGGTATTCATTGTTTTGCAGGAATGATGTTCTAAAATATTATACAATTCTCTGCTTTATTCAAAGGATGATATGTATTTTTAACATTTCCTTGTGTGACTCAAGCTAATATATACAACACTTGCTGGTGGGATGTGCTTTTAAGTTTGTCTTATTTATCATCAAAGCATCAGTGACTATTTTGTTCACTGCCAGAGGTGCCCTAGTACTCTTTAGATTTTTGCTTCTGATCGGCTCTGTCAATGAAATTAGATCAATCCATTATGGTATAAATTATTGTATCATATGTGATATAATATCATAGCATGTATAAGTCATATCATATATAATATAGATTATCAGATGGGATTATCAGATAATCCTGTATGATTAATATCCAAATAACAGGCAGGTTAGAAGGTCCAGATAAGACACAAAAGACCTGGTTTGAATGTAAGGGTTTTATGTTCACCATACTCATTTTCAGAGATCTTTTTTATTTCAGGTTTGAGATTATATTCTGAGAGATTGAGGCTGTTAAGGGGTTTGAGTTCTAGAAAACTTTATTCAATTCAACCAAATTATTACATGGTGCTGGGTGCTCAAGTTTTCTATATGGACTTTTTCTTTAATAGATCATGGTTTGGAAAATGGGAGGTAAGGTGGTATATTTATTTTGTCTTAAAACTAAGAAAAATAACTGAGTTTGGGGTATAAAAAATTCATATACAATAACAACTACCAATTATTGAGTAGGACCTAGTAGGCACTGTGCAGGTATATAGGTCTTTCCCTCTACATATGGAAATATTCATTTGGTAGATTAAATATTTTTTCAGGGATTTCACCATGGATTTAAATATTTTTACAACACGTTATTGGAATCATTTTCAGAGCACATCATTTGAGTATTTTAATTTTGGCAAATTTTTGTAACTTTTTGGTTAAATTTTACTTTTAGAATATCCAGAATCAATAAAAATCACATTTAAGTGACAAAGATGGGTAATTAAGATTGAAAATATCATGTTGTACAAAACAACCAATGTGTGACTATAAAGAACATGTAATGAGATGGTTTGGTTGTTTAATTGTTACAGTTCTGAGTTGGCTCAGAATGACTCAGAAGGTGTTACAAAATGTACTATACCAAGAAAGTAAAGTTAGATTAAATAAGCAACGTTCTGATATGATGATTTTGAAGGAAATTTCATATGTCTTTAAATAAACTTACTTGGCTTAAAAAAAAGTTCTCTTTCTTCTCTCTCTGTCTCTCTCTCTCTCTCTCCTCTTTCTCTCTCCTATCTTTTCATTCATGATTGAAACTCCTACTTTGGCTTTTGATTTTTACCCTTGAATTCTACATAAATATTATCTGGAAACATTTACGATAATGTCTTAAGTTTGGTAAGACAAACATATTTTCTGAACCTCATAATATCTTAAAATTAGAAAATGTAAAACCTTTAAAATTTAATATTAATGATACATACTATCGCCTACCTCTCCTAGCCTCCCTCCAGCTATTTCCTTTGAATCAATTTGCCATATGGCATTGAAAAAAATATTAAAATCAACTTAGTTAAAATCAACTATTTGTAAGCACAACATTTTCATGGACATATAGAGTCATAATCTGAACACATTACTATGAAATCAATTTTTTACCTTTCACAGTGGAAATTTTGTAGGTCAATCATTCCCTTCAAGGAAAAATTAAATATTTGTGTGTATTTGATTTGGTTTTGATAGACTATGCTTTGAAGCAACAAACATGCTCACCCATGCAAGCTCCTACTGGTATGGAAGTTTTGGAATTGGGAGGCAAAAATGTCATGACAATTCTTGGTTTATGGAAATCTAAGAAAATTACGCAGAGAGCCTCGAGTGCCAGAGACATTTCAAAATTAGCATGCATGTTCTCCTTCCTTCCTTCTTTCTTTCCTTCCTTCCATCTTTCCATCTTTCCTCCCTGCCTGCTTTCCTTCCTTCTTTCTCTCCCTATCTCCCTTTCTTCCTCTTTCCTTCCTTCCACACAGTCTTAAGTCTCTATTTTGTGCTTTACACTGTATTTGTTGCTATTGTTAGTAGTACTCAGAAGGAACTCTTAATAACATTACAATATAACTACTTGATCTTAAAGAATGGTTACTTAATTTAATGTTCACCCTAAAATCTGGAAGTGTTTATTCTTAAAATTTAAGTTGATTTTGCAAGGACTTTGATCCCATGGACTCTGTTCCCTGCCTTCCTCGTGCTAACTGCCAGCCCTGACCCCGGATTCTACTTTGATTAGCTCTGCGAATCATCTTTGCCCCAGCACCTCCCTAGTCCTGACCCATGAGCCCAAAGACATCCCCTGGGCAAGTACTTGAGTTTGCTCTGGTATAACAAACCAACGAATCAAATCTCAGACTTTATAATTTTATTTGGCTTTTGTTTTTCCAATTTTTGCTAATACAGCTTTACCTCTAACATTCCAATTAAGCAACTCTTCATTTGATCCTACAAAGCAAAGAGAGTGTCTCACCAAAGGGTATATAGGAGTTTCCTTTAAAATATACGGATAACTGCATTAGGAAGTTACTTGTAAAAACTGATTATTTACTAACAGAGACATTTTAAAGGCAGGTGTATCCACATCCCTATCAAAACACTCTTGGCAAAAACACTCAGATGGTAACCATTCATAAAAAAATGGAGAAAGTTGAATCTACATGCCAGAGGGTTTCTTCAGTCGATCATAAGTTCTTTTGGTGGCCATATGATCAACAAAGCACTCTCCTTGCCTTTCCCAGGACCAGCTAGAAGTTGCAGTCAGCATCACTCGGGCAGAGTCAGTCAATGAGGCAGCTGCATAAGATGCCCCAGGGTTGCCATAGAAACTGGAAGAAGCATCGAAGCACCTTCTCCTGCATAGTCTTTAATTTCATCCAAGTGACTTTCTTCAAGAACCAAAAATAAAAAGTGCACAAGGATGTAATTATATAAAAAGCTGTGTTTGATTATAAATACAGTATGTACTTTTGTCTCAGTCTACAGCTCGTTTCTCTCTTTCCTTTTAAGATGTTTGAACCATTCCAGGAGGCATCTGCATTGGAGGCTTAATTGAAGCGAGACCCAGATTTACCAAGACAGGGGAGCGAAGCTTTCCTCTGAGTTTCTATCTTTCCCTGGCTCACACTTGATATCTACCTGTAAAGTCTTTTATAACAAGGTTCGTTTTTTATCAGATTTTCATACTGGGCCACCTAGGTTCACCAGGGTGTACAGAAATTGCTCTACCTTCAGGTATTCACTAGTCTAAAACATTCTATAGGTTTATAATCATTTTGCAGGATAATAAAAAGCAGTGGACGGGAGAATGCCAAAAGAGCAATTAATGAAGGCCAAAAAAAAAAATTATTTAAAAAAAAATCCTGTTGCTACTTGCAACACACAGCTTCTTTCACAATGGGTGGCGGCAGGGGAATTCCTCAACAGTGGACTTATTACAATATTCACCTGGGGGAAATATTCAGAATTTTGAGGGTCTGTCTATACCTTCTGGTGGGCTGATGGGTTAACTTTGCTGGGAGAAGAAGATACATCTTCTTTATATGTTTCGCCCATAGTGAAACAAGACAATCCTGAACCTGCTAGTTGGCATGATTTGTAATGCACTTAGGTTGCCACTTCCTGCTACTGATTTGCATGAAGTTATGTGCAATGTAGAATTTATTTAAAAAGGAAAATGCAAAGGTACAAGGTGTGTCTGATGAGCAAGAATACAAGCCTATTTGTTGTTCGTGAATATACCTTGTCTGTTCTCTTGATTTGGGGGACTATATGTGAGGGACCTAGACTAAGACTTCCTATAAGCAAATAAGTCTTTGATATGAATAAAATATGTAAGTATTTTCCTTTTTTGGAGAGCTGGCAGCCTGCAGGTAAAAAATGTGGCTGGTTCAGCTAGTGCTGTTTGTATAACTAGACTGGCCATGTTGCTTAAATGCCTACTGAAACCAGCTACTTGCATTCAAAAAAAAAAAAAAAATGAAAGAAAGAAATAAAAAGAAAAATGAAACTGAAAACCGAAGAACTTCCTTGGCTGTTTAAGGATGGAAAATTTTACTTAATGAATTTAGAATTTCCAGACCTTCATACCTGCAGATGCGTAACAACCACAAAAGTTGTTTCCTCAAATACAACTTTAAATTTCAGCTATGTCCTCTGCCTGGCTCTGAGTTCAAATGTATGGTTTCTGTTTTTTTGTTTTTGTTGTTGTCAATTTGCCTTGTGTTTTGGGGGGCTTTTTTGTTTGTTTTTGTTTTGCCCTACATCAACGCACAATTAGAACTCAATTCCCCTTTGAGTTTTTTCCAAAATAATATAAAAATCCATTATTAAGCAATGTTGGATTTATAGAAAAAGTTATGTGGAAGATGGAGGAGGGGTTCTCAGCACACCTTCTATGGGAAACATCAAACTTATCTCGCAGGTCGTATTTCTATGGGTATTTCATTGTTTTATCTCTCCCCATTAAGAGTGCTCAGCCAAATTTACTCTCTTTACCTCCTGAAACCCATTACGGTGTTGAGAAAAACAAACCATCCTGCAGTGAGCTACACCCTCATTCTCAGAAATGGCCAGCCTTATAACTGCACAAATTTCTTTTTCTTTTACAGAATAACCTTGCCACTAAAATGCCCAGAGTAATGAAATCTAATTACCATGATCCAGGGTTTAGCTTCAGTCTCACAGGCTCAGAAGTCTGAGTACATCAATAAAGGGTCCACTTAACCAGCCTTAGGAGAAGGATGTATAGACTTGAATTATTCATTTATAATGAGAACTATGAATGTTCAGGGAACAGCACACTTGAGGACTCCAGTCAGTGGATGTTCCCCCTCTGTGAATTTTGCATGGTGCTTGAGATCAGAGCAAGGAGAAGTCATGTGAATTAACTGTGAGGTGTTAGCAAAGAAAGGGAACATCTCACATTTAACTCCACTGGGGCTGGGACTCCAGTGGAACCGGTCACGTTGAATCATCAGATGGGACTCCCTGCCCCTGAACAGTGATTGTATAAGCACTGTCCCTGTTAACCTGTGGGATTCTTCGTTCAGATACATCCAAGGCCAGCTAATGTTGTCACCCTCTGTCCCCTTTTAATTAAAAAAATTCTTTACTTATATAAGTGGATAGGATTAGTCCTTTTGAAATAGAGTTTCTGAGGTCTGGAAATTTCTCTCTTTCATCTGTGATTTTTTTTCCATTTATTATCTCTTTATGAAATATTTTATATACAATAAAACACACTTATTTAAGTATATGTTTCTATGACTTTTGACAAATTTATACACTCATAACTATTACCACAATCATCATGGTCACCTCTAAATTTGTTTTATACCCTATTTCAGAAAATCCTCCCCTCCCAGCCCCACCTTTGGCTCCAGGAAATCACTGATCAGTTTTTGTTATGATAAATTAAGTTTGCCTTTTCTAGAGTTCTTTTGAACCCTTGATCTTTATTTTTTTTTTAATTTTTAAATGATACCTTGTAATTGTATATATTTATGGGGTAGAATTTAATGGTTCAATACATATATATGTTGTATAATGACCAAAACATGGTAGTTTATCCATCACTTTGTGTGTTCATCATATCTTTTTGGTGAGAACATTCAAAAGCCTCTGTTCTAGTTATTAATATTTTGTAATATACAATACCTTACTGTTAACCATAGTCGCCCCACTAGGCAACAGAACACCAGAACTTATTCCTCCTATCTAATTGTAACTTTTTACCCATCTCCGTTAATTGCTGTTCTACTCTTTTGTTTCTATGATATCAATATGTTTTTTTTTGTTTTTTTTTTTTTTTAGATTCCACATATGAGCGAGATAATGTGGTGTTTGCCTTTCTGTGTCTGGCTTATTTCACTTAACATGATGAACTCTAGGTTCTTCCAGGTTGCTACAAATGACACGATTTCATTCTTTTTTATGGCTGAATAGTACTCCATCACACATATATGCATATGTACGTGCGTGGGTGCGTATATATATCACATGGTAGTTATTTTTAAAATTTCTGAGGAAATTCCACACTGTTTACTCTAATGGTTGTACTAGTTTTACAATCCCACCAGCAGGGCATAACTGCTCCCTTTTCTTCACATCCTCCACAGTGCTTGTTTTCTTTTGTTTTTTTATAATAGCATTCTAACTGGAGCGAAGGGGTATGTCATTGGGGTCTTGATTTGCATTTCCCTGATCATGAGTGATGTTGAAGATTTTTTCATACACCCGTTTGCCATTTGTATGTTTTCTTTTGAGAAATGTCTATTAAGGTCTTTTGCCCATTTTTTAAATGGAACATTTGGTTTTGTTTGCTGCTTAGTTGTTTAAGTTTCTTTTGCAATTGGATATTAACCTCTTGTGAGATGCAAAGTTTGAAAATATTTTCCTCCATTCTGTAGGTCGTATCTTCACTCTGTTAATTGTTTTCCTTGCTATACGAGAGCTTTTTAGTTTGATATAATCCCATTTGTCTGTTTTTGCTTTTCTTGCCTGTGCTTTTGAGGTCTTATTTAAAAAATTCTTGTGCAGCTCAATGTTGTGAAGCATTTGTCCCGTGTTTTCTTCTGGTTGTTTCATAGTTTTGAATTTTACCTTAAAGTCTTTAATCCATTTTGGGTTGATTTTTTTTAAAAGTTTGAGTTGATATTTGTATATGTGTGTATACTCTGGATTCTCTCCAAATCATACAGATGCCACTTACTAGTTTATCTTTTATAAGGCCATTCATATCTCTGCTTTGGTGCATCATATCTTGATTTTATTTTCTAATTCTTAGATGAAAATCTTACTCTCTAATTTTCAAGATCTTGGGGACTCTGAGTGCTCAACACATGTTACTATTGTCCAGCTCTCTACCTACCTCCCAGCCCAGCCTCCTGGACCACTAATATTCTTTATTTAAATCATTGGTAGCAGAACTTTTGAGAAAAAGAAATATATGATTTTGATTATATATTATACAATATTGCATATATTATATTATATATATGTAAAATATAGCATATATTTTTGCCTAAGGAAATCTACAATTCTAAGAAATTCTCAATTTCTTAGAGCCTCTTCCCCATAGGTTTTGTGTAACAGAGTTGATTTTCCTCTATATTTTTATTTTTGTACAAAATGTACTTAATCCCACTCAATGAAATGTTACTTATAATCTGACACATTTCTACAGAAAAATGGCTACAAAAAGTTGCCTTTCACAAGTTACTTAAGAATTTTGAGCCTTGATTGTCTCATTGTAAAAAAAAAAATAAAATCACAACTTGCGAGATTTAAAAGGAGACCGTTTATATAAAAGCACTTTATAAATTAGATAGTACTATATATATTAGTTACTTTTAGACTTGTAGCTGAAGTTTTTTATTTCCTGATATAGTCTTTTCCCTAAATTTCAAACACTAAGATCATCAAAAAAAAAAAAAAAAGAAAGAAAAGAAGAATGAGTTCTTCTCATTTTGAAAAATGTTTACCAAGCATCAATTGCCTAGAACCATGATAGGTGTTGGCTATTCAAAGGTACTCT
Source organism: Avahi laniger (assembly GCA_963575035.1). Taxonomy (NCBI): domain Eukaryota; kingdom Metazoa; phylum Chordata; class Mammalia; order Primates; family Indriidae; genus Avahi; species Avahi laniger. The sequence continues at coordinate 28,030 of CAUYSK010064026.1, read as the reverse complement.
TTTCCAAGAGTTAGCAGTGGAGTGAGAGAGAATGAGAGCAGCAATTACAGTAATCTAATTTTAGATTTCTATATTTGTGCTCTGACCTTAGCAATCAAGCCAAAAGACCTCCAATAAAGTGTCTGTAGAAAACATGTGAGCACACTCTTCTCCACCCTTGCTAAGACACTCCTTAGCATTACCTGTCACATTATATCAAATGCCAAGTACCTTGTTTTTTTGTACTTGAGTTTATAAGGTTGGAGTTTATGCACCTGGACCCTGGCACTACGTGAACGGAAGGCGTTGTTCTTGGCAAACTGTTCAGTAACAAGCCTATCAGATTACAGAATGGATTTCCTTTATCTTGGGGCATTGGACTCTATTCAGGGGGCAAGAGTGGCAGGATTTCACAGCTTGTTTGGACGTATTAGTCATTTCTTATTCTCACTCTTTTTAAGAGAAGAGGGTAGTCTTCTGGCATACATCCTAGCAGTGTCAACGTCCAAACAAGAAATGCATAGTTGTCCTAGATGCCTTCTGCTAAACACAATGACTTTATTTACAAAAAAAAAAAAAATTGACTGCTTCCTAAGAATAAGAGGTTGGTCCTTCCCAGAACTTTTAAGCAAACCAGAGTGTCCCTGCTGTTTGGCAGACGTTTGGCAGTGCTTCTACCAGGGTTAGTTACGTAAGTAAGCCTTCTTTCCTACATCCTGTGTCCAAAATGGGTTCTCCTCGTTGGACTCCAGGGGATTCACTTCTTTACATATGAATTTTTCCCCTTACTGTTTTCATAACTTTATTTTGCAGGCAAAATATTTACCAAATATTCTTGTTACTGAAAGTCTTTCTAAAAAATCTCCTAAAATAAATCATGTATTTTCCTTTGCAAGATTCTTCTAAAAGGAAAGCAGTATTCCTGACAAAGAGATACAAAGCTCATTTGTGCATCACTCCACCATGACACATGCAGACACACACACCCACACAACACACACACACAGCACCTATGCACACATGCATGAAACTAAATGCGTTCCATTATTCCCAGAGTTCTCACTCTTAAATAAGGCTCTCTCTGGTGACACTGGTAAGATCAAAGGGGAAATTCAGACCTAAAACTGTAGAGACATCACACTATTTTGGGCATTTGGCCTAATTTATTTATTGTCCATTATATGTGATATAATTACAGGAAAGGGAAAAAAATGATGCAGGATTGTAGATAATTCTACTTTCTTTTTTATAACTTATTTACGATTACCATATTTTCTACAATGAAAATATATAATTTTTATATCTTATTCAAGATCTTTGAGTTGAACACAAAGTTGATATTTCCCATCCTTTCGTTTTGTAATAAATACATTCAAGTCTGTAAAATATCAAGAGTACCACTTTTGCCAAAATCCATAGGTATTGATACGTTGTATTTTCATGGTTTTTAAAATTTCTAAGTAGTTTGCAATAACCCAAAGCTTATTAAAGGGAGTGTTTTAAAGTATTCAGTTGTATATTTACTTTTGCTTTGTTTTGTTTTTGGGGAAGGAGGCTATATCTTTCCTTTTGTTTTCTGGTTTTATTGGACTGTGATCAGACAACATGGAATATATTAATTTATTTAAAATATAATGGTCAATTTTTATAAATATCTCATGGCTATTTGAAATGAAAATATATTCTCTTTTGTTAGGTACATGTTTTAAATATTTATATGCCTTGTAATTATATAATTTAAATACTCAATAACTTTAAAAACTTTTCATCTGTTTCATCTCCTGACCACTGAGATAAATGTGTTTAATTAAGTCTCTACCATGGTGGTGGAATAGTCTATTTTTACTTGTATTTCTAATGGCACTTGCTACCTATATTTCTTAATGATATATTGCTACGTGCATCCATGTTCATGATTGTTAAATCTTATTGGAGTATTGTAACTTTATCAACAATACTCCTATGTTTCTCTTGAATTATATTTTGTCAGATATTAATGTGGTAATGCTGTTTTAGTTTTCTTGGTATTGGTCCAGTAATCTTCTCTCCCTTTGATTTTCTACCTTTCTATGCTATTTTTTATGTCTGGTTTTTATACCAAATTTGAGAAGAATATTTACAAATCTTATGAACACTAACATGTTTTCTATTTTCCTTGTTTCTTCTCACTTTCTTTCTTGTGCTTTACTGTACCGATGTGTTTGCCTTTATTTTTTTCTTATATTAGCTTATAAATATACATCTTATTTCTTTTATTTTAGTGGTTGTCCTTATATACATAATTGTTATATTTAAACAAGTCCTTCTAAAGATGCCTAGAACTTGTCAGAACTCAAATCTATTTTTTAATAAGACAAAAATCTACCAGGTTTTCATCTCCCTTTCCCGCCTTCATATTCCTATACTTAGAATTTCTGTACCCTGTAGTACATGATAAAAATCAAAATCAAATAAATTTTAGATTTTTATTTTAAATTTGATGCAGATTTATTATGTTATCTTAATTAAGATGGAACAGACACTACCAGTTTTAAAGTACAATACAAAATTTTATTGCACTAGTAGAAGAACTCTGGATTAAGTTTTAAATTCCAGGAAATAGGTCAGATTGCTGATTTGATATGGAACACAGCTGCCTTTCATAGTCTGGTCTTGAGAATCCATAACAACTTAACTTTCACCCAATATAGAACATGGTAAATAGCCAGTCTACAACTGAACAGATCCTCCAAGTCATTTGGATAAGCTAGAATTTGAGAAATTCTCACTGTACCACATACAGACATAGGAGCCTCATGTCCAGTGTTTCCAATTTAGTATGCTGGGGTGGGGCCTGAGAACTTGCATTTCTAATAAATTCCCAAGCTGTGCACATGATGCTGGTCTGAGGACCCCACACAGGGAACAACTGGGTTTGATACAATAAATTCTGAACATAAGCCCTAGGTATCTGTCCTAAACGAAAAAGACTAGATCTACCACCTCAGAAAAGCCATTTAGTTTTTAAGAACTAAATCAGCTAGCTCTAGTTTTCTGTTTTTGTTTTTTTCTCTCTCTGAAGAAGCAATGGTTTATTCACTATCACATTTGATAAACAAGAACATCACATTACTGTATTTATCAGTGAGATAACTTTGAGATAATTACATAAGAACTATTACATTTAATATTTATATACCAGTAAAATTTTCATATAAGAAGATACAATAGGTTTATCAGGGCCAAAAAAAAATAAAAAGTAAAGTTCAAACAAAATACAGAATGGCTTACATAAGTCATGACATAAATATTTATATATTTAAATAACAAGCCAGAAGTTTGCTTCTGTGTTTATATTTTTTTAGCAGCCAAATTAAAAGGAAAAAAGCCAAAATTAAGACAAATGTTTTAAGAAATATGTAAAGTGTTATGTCCATTCAAAGGTGAAGGAAAATACTTGTATTCAGGAATACTGGTTAGAACAATGAGATAAGACGTGGGGAGCTTTTGAGTTAAACTATAAATGACAGATACGATTTTAATAGGTCGAGATAGTAGGGGGGACATTCCAAGCAGTAGATCTGCTACAAACATGCATGCAGATGTGGAAAACCTGAAGTATATCTTGATAACCAAAAGAGACTCATTTTTGTCTAGGGTAGAAATTTTTTCCCTGGAAATATTTACCAACTCCCGGAGATATTCTTGATTGTCCCAACTGGGCAGGAGGTGCTCTTGGCATCTAGCGTATTAGAGACCAGAGATGCTACTGAACATTCTGCAATGCTCAGTACAGCCCCCCTACAACAAAGAATTACTCATTCCAATATGTAAATAGGACTCAAGGTGAGAAAATCTGTTGTAGGATGTAGCTACATGTAGACATTAATGGAGAATAAGATTGGAAAAATAGTATAAGGATTTTAAATGGTAGGCTGAGGAAATGTTACCTGAAATAGAAGTTTCTGAGCAACCATTGAAGTTTTTTGATCCAGGGGCTGATGTAGCTACAGTGCCTTCTAGGAAGATGAAGTGTCAAATACACAGAGTTGATTGGAGACGTAAAAGACGAAGAGAGAAAATTGGTAGATGAGTTTAGAGCCTATGGCAATATTTCAGGTGAGGGGTAATAAGTGCTTGAACTTGAGAAAGAAAAGGGGGTGATCAATTCCAGAGACATCGCAGAAGAAGAATGCTCATGACTAAGCAACTGTTTAAATCATGGGAGGGGAGAAGGTGGTTGGAAGAGCCACAGCACGGCTGAATTAAGAAACAGAGGAGTGAGGGCTGAGGGGTGGTCTGAAGGAGAAGAAATCCACTTTGATTCTGAGGTGTGGGCAGGCATTTACAGGTGGACACATCAAGTAGGCTCCTGGAAGGCAGATGGATTCAAAGCATCATTTCTGTCTACATTCTTGAACTCTTCCAATTGAACTGAACCCAAGTTACCACCCTCATTTGCAACAATGTTGCCTCTTCACTCTCAGGTAGGGGAGGGGGCACAGTCTTGGCCCTTCAAACATTCAATTAATGAGGCTAACTCAGTCTCATCCTAGCGGCACAGTACTGAAGTTAGCTAAATGTTTAACCTTAGTCAAGAGGAGTGATGTTTTTGTTTGCTATCAATTGTGTCTACGCGCAGCTTTCATGATTCCAGGGTTGTAAACTTGCAAGTCACGTTTGTGTTTTGGCCATGAGTTCACATTTATGCAAATGACCTTCACATGCTGCTACACATCCACTCAAGCCTAGCGTTCAGCACATCCCAACATGTACATTTGAGAGGTTTCCATGAATTACATTCTTTGTTTTAATCTGGTGTTGACTCATTCCCATGTATTTGCCATCACTCTTGCTGCAACTTGACCCTTGGTGCTTTGTTAGCCTTTTTCTGTATGTCTTACTTTACAGTGGGCAAGAATTCTGTCCCTCCTTCTCTTATGGCATGAGTGAAAGTAGAGGAAGCCAGGAATTAATCACTGCCCACAGCTAATGTACATGGCAGCCAGAAACAGGCATTTTGATATGTCCATTAGACGGAAGCATGGCTAGTTTAATTCCCTCTGGTTTATGCAAAACACATTTGCCTCCACGGCAGGATTTCCTCATGCTTCTAGCTCCATAGAATTGTGCAATGCTAGAATCTATCAGTTCTACTGATTCCAAGTAGCATTCCCATTCTACCTATTCTTGCCATGCGATTCAAGTTCATACTACAAAGAGTAAACATGATAAGGCAACTAAACGCTGTTTAGTTGAAAAAATTCTTTTTATCTATGTCCTGTGAGCTCTCTGTCAACAGAGTTATCAAAATGCTTACCGGTTGCAGGAGCACATGCATCCCATGAGTTTTATTCACCAGGCTGGATTTGGTACGTAAGGTCCTTCAGGTACCTGACTACCTATCCAAGAGCAAAACTCAAGAGGAGGAATATAAACCAGGGGATCCACTGTTAAACCTGATGAGAGACTATTTTTATGGGAAGACCTCCCCAAGAGTAGGAATGGACAAAGAGAAGGTATTTCCTTCTAATCTACTGCCTCCCACATACCCACAAGAGAAACAACTGCCCAGTGGAGAGATTGGTCATTGCCTGGCACGAATGCTTTTTCCAAAGCCCCCATCAATCCTTCACCTGACCCACAATCTTGAGAAACATCTTGTGAGGCCACATCTCTTCCTCACCATTGGAGAATCATCTATCTCCTGGATATTTCTGACTGGCTGCCGGGTCATAATTCCTTCTTTTGCCACTTTTATTTTCTTGTACAAACTGCATTACTTACATTGCTGCAGTAATCAGAAATGCTTTTGAAGCAAAAGGTAACTTAGTAAGGAGACAAAGACATGTTTCACCAACTTCACAATTCTCTGGAACTATCCCTGAGCCTCTGGTTAGTTTTAAGTTGAAGTTTGTTTGAAAATTCTGTGTTTAAAGAAGATAAAGAATCATAAATAATAATAAAAAGTGAAATGATAAAAAAGAAAAAAAAACCCTTGAAAATAAAGATTCTTGAAAAGCTATAGAAGAAAATGAGATTTTTGGTCTAAAAGGATTAAGATGGCTGAGTGCATATATATCATTCTGGAAGCAATTTCCAGAATGATATATATAACAAATTTGTTTCCATAGGGCCCTAAATATGAGAAAAATACCTTCGTAAATTCTTCTTTCTTCCTCATAAGACCCAGTCAGTCATATTCTTTCTTCCCACTTGTTCTACCAATTTGAAAAGTCTTTTGGGACATACCACCTTCAAACTCATTCAGCAGCAGTGATACAATTTTCAAGAGATGAAATTAAAATTATGCCACTAATAATATCTTAGCCTTATGGCAAGTGTTTCCAGTGGTCTTCCTCACCCAGTGAGTGTTGTTCTATTCAGATTTTGTCAAAAATGTCTACTAGGGCTGAGTTGGGAACTGCTGCCTATTGATACCTAAAAATCTTTTCAGTCTGACTGCTCCTGGGAGTCACCAACCAGACTTTCCAACTTTTCACAGGGCACACATGCTTTGGTGCATTCACAGATACACACAAATACACTTAAAATTAGCTCTATCTAGACCTGTGTTATTTTCCATGTGTCTTAAACCGTTTCCTCTGTCATGCTCTTCCCTATGACAATCTTAGATAAAAAGCTCTGCTCAGTGTTATCACATATCCTTTCATCTGAGAATTGAAAAAGGATTTGTTAATTCTACGGACTTAATGAAATTACCTACGGTCTCTAGTACACATTATCACTTATGATCTATAATTAGTAAACAATTTATGCTAAGAAATTTAAAGCTATTCTTAAGTAACCTATATTAATTCAGAAACTATTAGAAAATGTGGGTCATTATTTCAGGCCCAATAAGTAAGGACCGGGACCATGTTAATTAAACCAAATGAATCTAAACTGTCTGGTGTGACACAATTCATTATCTCAATATAAAAATATGCATTAGCTAAATAGCCTTCATTTCCTATATTCACCATATAATGTGTTAGTATAAGTAGCTAAAAATAAATATATTTAATGGCTAGGAAAATGAGTCCTCAGGGTGAGATTTGGTAATCTGGTTGTTAATTTTACGTCTTCCTTTTAAAGAATTACAGGAAAGCTTAAATTGTTCAGGATAATTCTGGACAACCTTTGAAACTTGTGAAAACTTTAATAAAAACATCACTCGTGATTTGAAAAGGTGTGGTCAGTATATGTCTCTTCAGGTAGTCCTGACCATTTTCTCTTTCTTAAGTAGTGAAATCACTGAGAAGTAAGTCGTTCGGTATCTTTATAAAAACAACTTAACAAATACTAAATGAATATTGATGTCAAAGTATGTATTCTGGAAACTACAATTTGAAGTTATGTACGTGCGACGTCAGTTAAACTGTAACAGTTGCTTGAGTCTAGGTGATTTTGAAGTTTGAGTATAAGATCATGAAAAAGAATCAGAATTTATTCCTTTTACAGTTTTAATAAATTGCTTTACCTTCTTTATTCTTCAGACTCTTTGCACAATAATACCTTTGTTTGCAATGCCAAAATTGAAGGGTTACCTCTCAGGTGGATGTAGATTTAAAACATATATATATATATATATATATATATATATATATATACACACACACACACACAGACATATATGTATATATATTTTATTGTTTTCTGTTAATTAGAATTTTTTCTCCTTTGTCTGTGTTTAGTCAAATATTATGATACAACGGCAACAACAATGAAATAAAAGCAACTTATATACCATATAATTAACCCTTAACTAAACCTTTGAAGTAAGTATTACCACTGTCATTTCACCCAGAGAAACAGAGTTGGAGAGAAATTAGGAAACATGACCAAAATTACATTGTTACTGACTGGCAAAGCCAGGATTTTAACCCTGGTGTTTTTGACTCCATTTAATCCTAACCACTGTATGGTACTGGATGGAATCACAATTTGTGTGACTACATTAAAAGGGGGAAATGATATTCCTTTACTTAAAATTTATCTGAATTGATATTGATCCATTTTTTTTTCTTTGCATTGTATTGTAAATTGCTGATCCTGTTTTCTTGTCCAACAAGGTCTAGACTTCTTTAAAAAAAATTCTATATTACTGAACTTGTATACGAACTCTCACTTTTCATATGTGTATACATCTGGCCTTCAAATTAGTTTGTGGCAACTTATGAGTTATGCAACTGTCAATTATTTGCTTAAATCAAAAGGGGCATAGTAAGTGTAGGAGATACTCTTCAGAAGTCAATTTAAAAGTCTCTAGGAATTGTGCTGCAATAAACATTTGAGTGCAGGTGTCTTTTTGATAAAATGACTTTCTTTCCTTTGGGTAAATACCCAATAGTGGGATTTCTGGATCAAATGGTAGTTCTACTTTTAGTTCTTTGAGGTATGTCCATACTATTTTCCATAGAGTTTGTACTAGTTTGCAGTCACACCAACAGTATAGAAGTGTTTACTGCAGCACAATTAACAATCACAAAGACGTGGAATCAACCCAAGTGCCCATCAGTATGTGAGTGGATTAATAAAATGTGGTATATGAATACTATGAAGTACCACTCAGCCATAAAAAAAAAAGGGTGAACTAATACCTTTTGCAACAACCTGGAGGGAACTGGAGACCATTATTCTAAGCAAAGTATTGCAAGAATGGAAAAACAAATACCACATGTACTCACTATTAAACTGGAACTAATCAATCAAGATCCATATGCACATACGGTAATAACACTCAACAGAAGCCAAGCAGGTGGGAGGTACGAGGAGGGAATGGGTAAATTTACACCTAATGTGTACGATGCACACTATCTTGGTAATGGGCACACTTATAACTTTGACTCAAACTGCACAAAAGCAAACCATGTAACCAAAACATTTGTACCCCCATTATATTCTGAAATAAATAAATAAATAAATAAATAAATAAAACTGCTTTTTTTCTACCCCAGGGTGGAAAAAGTCTCTAGAAATGAATAAATTACACAATATCACAGGACAAATGCAAAAGACATCTTCCAATACTGATTAAGTGGAGATATCACATGCATTGCAATTCTAACACATAGTGCAAACTCCTGGGCTCAAGGGATCCTCCTGCCTCAGCCTCCAGAGTAGCTGAGACTACAGGCATGCGCTACCATGCCCGGCTAATTTTTTCTATATATTTTTAGTTGTCCAATTAATTTCTTTCTATTTTTAGTAGAGACGGGGTCTCGCTCTTGCTCAGGCTGTTCTCGAGCTCCTGAGCTCAAGCAATCCGCCCGTCTCGGCCTCCCAGAGAGCTAGGATTACAGGCGTGAGCCACCGCGCCCGGCCAGTGTATCTGTTTTTATAAAGTTACTGTTCAGGAACTTTATAAATAATTGCCAGCCTGATCACTGAAAGGTTAATAACCTTTAAGAAATGTGTAATGAGTTCTTTTGAACATGCTTTCATTTTTTGTTTCAATAACTTATTTTTCTGTGTTCTTCAATCCAGGACTATCGAATTTAGGGCAGAAAATATATTCACTTAAACCCTAACATCCTTAGGTTGGGACTTATCATTCTCATAGCTGTTTGCAGATCAGCATGACTTCATTAGTAAACTGGCATTTAAGACATTAAGTTTATTTCACTATGTGTAAGCAGACAGAGGAACAGTTATCTTGGGTGACATTTAAATATAATAAATAACTGTATCTATTTAATCTGCCTAATCAGTACTTAAAAAGGAATGGCAGAGTAAAAACACTTGCATGTGGCAGTCCTCCACAAAAGACACCCAAAACAACAAAATTTACAAGAAAAAGAAGAATGACGAAATAACTTGCTCAATGAAATGAGGAAATGATCAAAGCTGCAATAGTGACAGTGATGAGTAGCTACCAAGCACAAAGAATGAAATGTCATTTTGAAGGACATTAAGAGAAACTATATATTCAGATCTTAAGCAAGGAGGCTAATGTTTTTTCCTAAAAATGACAAAATCAAAGGTCTAACCAATGACTATTTTCTTAGAAAACCAAAACGTAGGGGCATGAGCCAGCCAAAGGAAAATTAACATATGCATCCAGTTATAAAGAGTCACATCATAATACACAATTGCAAAGATGTGGAAACAACCCAAGTGCCCATCAACACGTGAGTGGATTAGTAAAATGTGATATATGTATACCATGGAGTAGTATTCAGCCATAAAATTCAATGGTGAACTAACACCTCTTGTATTATCCTGGATGGAGCTGGAGCCCATTCTCCTAAGTGAAGTATCACAAGAATGGAAAAACAAGTACCACATATACTCACCATCAAATTGGTACTAATTGATCAACACTTATATGCACATATGGAAGTATCATTCATCAGGTGTTGGGCCGGTGAGAGGGGGAGGAGGGGATGAGTATATTCACACTTAATGGGTGCAGTGTGCACTGTCTGGGGGCTGGGCACACTTATAGCTCTGACTAGGGGGGTGCAAAGGCAATATATGTAACCTAAACATTTGTACCCCCGCAATATTCTGAAATGAAATATATATATATATAATGGAAAAAAAAGAGAGTCTCATTTCTAGCCACAGAGTATCAGGATGGCAGAGAGAGGAGCATTTGAACAGACACTACTGTTTTCCAAGCTTTAACATCCTAACTCAGAGAAAGTTCTCAAGGAGGACAGCTAAGGGTGAGAAGAAAAGCAGCAATCACCTTTGTAGCTGTTGATCTCAAACCAGAGAAATGAAAAGAAAACAACAACAAAGTTTTTATGGAACAGAGAAAAATCTGTGATCATCAGACCAGAGGGAGAACAGAAATACTAAGGACATGTTCCCAGAGCAGAGGACAAATAAATTAGGTGAGAAATGTTCTGAGTAAGAAGCCTCTGGGAGAGAGGGAAAACCAACACCAGCATAATGCCTGACATTTCCCAGGTACTCAGTAAATCCTCGGATGATTGAAGGGGAGGAAGAGGAAAGGAGGAGGCAGAGCAGGCGGTGACAAGCAAGTGGCAGACATCTACCCTTCCTTGTTTCCATGTTTACACCCTTGCCACATATAGATAGTCTATTTCTTTTCTTATTTTTCTACCAAGCATCTAGAGCCCATGTGATATTCTGGGTGTATCTACCTCTGGGCCAGAATAGTACATTTTGTTCTATCTTTAACTCACAGGACATGCAGCAATAGTCTAAGTCTCCAGAGAAGTCCTAGAAGCATCAACAGATATAATTTCTCTTTCACACTTCTTTGAGTATCATTAAAAATAACTGCAGTAAATGTGATTTCAACAAAGGCACTATCTTTGGATGTCATGAGGAAGGGATAGAATAATATGTATTTACATTTTAATTGGTGTCAGAATAAATATTTTTATTGGTGTCAAACTTAGAAAGGCATTAACTTTTAAACTCATGTATTCTAAAAGTGATACACATCTTATTAATACTTTATAGAGTTTCCTAAACGTTCTTTGGCTCAGTTTTCTTATGTACAAATGGTGACAATAATATTTGCCATGGAGAGCTGCTATGAGGATATAAAAGAAAAATTTATACGAAGCATCTAATCCAATGCCTCGCATATTATAGTGGTCTAATTTCCCCACTGTAGACAAAACTCTAATTTATTAATATTTTATGTGTCTATCTTTCCCAGAATACATTGGAGCCATATTTTTTTTATCACATTAAAATAACTTGAAAGTTCTGAAATGGGGAAGGTAAAATCTAACATTTCTAAAATGTTTGAAATAATTCATTAAACTTAAAAAAATAATACCTGAAAATGAAGAGTCATCTATCTAGGTTGAAGATACAGTATATGTTTGCTTTTTACAGTTTTAACAAAATTCAAAGTAGATAGCTTTTTTTCCTCTCTCTCTCTGATGGAGGAACTTCCTGCAAACAGCCCTTGGACACAAAGAAAATACTGTCACCAGCCAGCCTCAGGCAACCTGGACCTCAAAAGAGAAGCATCTACAACTTGCTTATCAGTTAGTTTACAGAATAGTTCTCAACTGGGTAGTACCACTCTCCAGGAAGTGTTTGGGAATATCTGAGGGTGTTTTTGGACGTCACAATGACTGGAGGGTATTTCTAATACTTTAATGCCAAGGAGCCAGGGATGCTACAGTCCTGCAATGTGCTAGAGCAACTGCAAATGGAAAAGTGTCCCATCCAATTTGTACCCCTATCCATTTAAAAATAGCATTATACACACATGTGCATATATATCTATATAATATATACATTATATATGTGTGGAAAACAAAAACAATACCCACCTCAATTAATTAATATAAATAAACACATAGAATGACTGATGTATTTTTTAATAGCTGAGGGGCTTAGGGATCAGTCTTGTCTTGCTCTGAATGTTGATTCAAAAATAAATCATTCTCCAAAAATGCAATCCTCGGGAATAGCATTACATGCACCACCACTTCAACTTCTGTTAAATATTTAGCATGGCAAAAGATATCTAAGAGTCTTGTAACTTGCTTTCCCCCACCCTGCCCCACAAACCTCAAGTTTTAAAGATTCTCCCTCGAAGAAGCCATTGTTAGAGGCCACTTTAGGTTGGGTAGGTAGTAAATCTGCGTGTGAGCCTACATGCCATGCATCTTCTTTAGGCATAGATGCTTTTTAAGGCAAGATTTTTGTAGGTGGTTCTTTTTTATTCTGACATTGCATTTATATTGGGATCCACCCTCACATTCTTTCATTTAGTTGCACTTTCAGCCAACTCATAAAAAGATATGTATATTTTTTTGTGGTTCTATACTGGGGTGGAAACTCTTCTTATTATATGCACACTGTCATAAACAGATGCTATAGAAACACAAACTCTCATTTTTCATGGTACCTTGTCTTTTCTAACCTCATGCAGATCTGAAGGAAATTATATCCTAACAAAATGGAAGATGGCAATACATTGGTGAACACTTTGGAAGGGTGTGTTGTTTCCCAGAGCTATGTTCCTGAGATGAAGCATTTCTGAACCTTTCTTGAATGGTTTTCTTGGGTCCCTGAAAAGGGAGGTTTTGGTTATCAAGGGTGAATTCTCTCCAGTAATGGCAGGACCATTGCCTGATTCTTCCCAGCCAAAATTTACAACATCGAAGAAAAAAAAGAGTAGAGTCTTATGAGAAATATTTTACTGGCAAAGTCAAAAATTGGGGGGTGGGGTAGGGAATGTAGACCAAACTCTTGCTTATTGCTCAGAGTATCTTTTGTAACAATTGAAAAGCCCCGCCAGTCAAAAATTGTCCTTAGGTTGTATGCATTTCATCAAACATGCATCTACCTATTATTACTTTATTTGTGAGAGACAAAAGTAAAAATTCACGTATTTCTAGCAGTGTCTACATGATTGAGTGATTTATTTTTTAGAAGAAGGATTGTTTTTAAATTTAGTTTGAACGTACCTTCCCCAGAGTCAAATTTTTTACTAGACATATCACAGTATTTTAATACTCATATTCTAAGGCAGATATTGAGTTCATGAGATCACATAAAGTCAGAGCCTGCTCAAACATCTACTTGCAATGATCAGAAATTCTGTTACATTTGTCTTTCTCTTTCCATTCTAATCTGTTTTCATATTCAATTACACTTCCTCGTTCTAGCTATGGAAATATCGAAGTGTGGCAAGAAAGGCAAGTTCTAGTTTTACCAGAAACCAGAAGTATTTAAAAGTTTTGAAAAACTAAGATTTCTATTGTGAAATTTCTAATCCAGTTGCACAAATTTAAAAGTTTCTAATGTAAATTCCCCATGGTCTCATGTGATCTACTGTGGGGAAAAAGAAAAAAAAAAAAACAAACCTGTACTTTTTATTTAACTTAATGAAGAAAGGTTAAGAGGGAAGAGACATTAGAAGAACTTGTAAATACCTACCGCAGGGTAACTGGGAATGCCTCAGTGGTCTACCATGCCCTGCTGTGTCCCACTTATACCTCTCAGAACATTGCTGGTGTTCTGGGATCAGCAATGTGGCTCATGTGACTTATTTCTGAGATGTTAAATGGAAGATAGTATCTGTTTATATGAACACTATATGTTAGAGTATCAATTATTTCCTTTGGGCCATACACATCCTTTTTAAAATCTGATATCCTTAACCTACAGAAGTCATTATGCTTACCGCAATATCTGATTTGGTGGCAAACAGACCCTCCTTGAATTCTGAGCATAAGTGTTTATTTATTCAGATAAAAAATTAACATCCTATTTTGCCTTTGTAAAGAAGCTAGCATTAAAGAAAGAGAAAGTACCATTTTTTCAGGCGTGAAGTATCTTCAATTTAAAGTGGAAGAATTACCTTCTTATTCAACTCAAACCATACACAGGACCTGTTAATTAAAATGACCAGAATATCAGCACCCTTAATTACAGCAATCTGTTTCTCTCCTCTTCTTTTCCATAGATACTGTGCTATGCAGTACTATTATGTTTGCATTATTGCTGTAGAATTTGTGTTGAAGGCATAGCTTGTTTTTTCTTTTTCATGTCCTCTGGAAATCTCAAACTCTAATCACTAAAATCTTGAAAGGTTTTGAGTTTGTCCACTGGTTAATATAATAAGAAATTAGCTGCATCTACATATTTAGGTTTTTTGTAAGAAGTCAAATACAATAAAAAGAGTTGTATTTTTATTAAATAAGACAGCAAATACTGAATTTTTTCACTTTGCAAAACATGATTGTAGATGTAGACAGAGTGCTTTATCCAGCAGCTCATCTTCCCAGTCACTGTTCTTCATTAGGTAGCATTAGTGTCATCACTTTACCTAGTGCTCCTGGCCTCTTTTATACCCTTTAAACACAGGGCTTGGCTTCCAAGAAGAGTTATAGGGCAGAGCTACAATGCAGTTACCTATTCCAGCTCTCTTGCATTGCCTCTTATAAAACAACTATATTTAGGGTATGATTTCACCAGTCCTAGACTCTGTAGCTTGTAGTTTAGCACATAAACACAATTCAAGTCCTCACAATTCTTCATATGAGCAAAAAGAGAACATGGATCTGAGTTAGGGCTATAATTAAAATACCAAATACAGCATATTGTGTGTGAGTGTGTGTTTGGGTGTGTGTGGATATGAAGTTCTCCTAAAAAAATATAGCGCAATGTTTACAGTGCTAATCTCTGGCTGATGGGGTTATGAATAATTCTATGCTCATCATTAAAATTGCATGTATTTTCCAGATTTTATAATGATTAACCTGTAACTGTTCTCAAAAGAACACAGAGACTTAGGGTGTTCTCGGTAGAATGAAATTAACATTTACACTCTTAACCCTTAATTTCACAGTAAAAGCACCAAATTCTTTGCTGGAGGCGTGGACTGCTATCCAACCAATAGAAGAATATAGTAATCTATGATGTGTAACAAGGAAGGAAGACAAAGCACAGGGCCATAAGGCAAAGCCAAATTGGGGGTTGCAAATATGGGACACATTTTGAGAAGAGCTGAAGCCACTGAGCAAAATGTGCTTTTATCTAGTAAAAGAATGTTAATCCACAGTCAGTCTTTTAAGGGTGGTACCCGAAAGTATGAACATGGCCTTGAAGACGGATTGGTGTTTTAGGAGAAAACCCGGGAGTCCGTGGAGGAAGACTGAGGTGGTTTGTGGAGATTCCCAGATTTTCTATTATAACTGCAATTCATCCTCAATTCTTCCTTCTATTTAAGTGTAGTGGGTGCTTCCACATGCTCCTGTGTGTGTCTATGGTGATTGGCTGAATGCTTCTTCTTTATTGCCCTTATTCATGCTGTGAAACTCGCGCTACCTCTGCTGAAATGGTTTTCCTTACTTCCTTGAGCAGAGCCAGTTGGCTCCCATTGATACTCCCACAGAAGTGTTTCTAAATTTTTTAAATAGCACTGTTTGGAAACTGGGAAATGGGTCTGATTTTCGGGATCCAGAGCAATATCCAAAATAGTTATCATGAGTAATTATTTTTTAAATTTAACGAACACTTAACACAGTATTTATATTCCAGGCTCTCAATGTTTTACAAATATTAACTCATTTAACCTTCACGGCAACTAATGAAATAGGTACGATTACTATTTCCACTTAAAAGCAGAGAAAACTGAGATGCAGAGAGCTCCAGTAAGTTGCTCAAAGTCACGCACAGCACAGGATTTGAACCTAGACAGTCCGGCTCCTGAATCAATGCTCTTGCCAACTTCACCACTATTCTGAGTCCTTCAGGTGAGTGACAGTCTTCAGGGCATGTGCATTGGGAGAGTTTCAGACCAATGAAATTGCTTCAAAGGAGTTAGTAGGGTATCAGCCTTTTTAATGTTTTCTTATTCATTAAGCCTTATGCCCTAGAGTGTATAATAACCAGAAGTTTCCTTTCAGCCACAATGTTCCTATTCGGGCAGCTGCTCAGAGTCACCCAGCTTTATGATCTCTGCATTCACATAGAACAAAAATCAGAACACCCTGTTCCCGTTGAACCTAGTTTCTCCCAAAGTGGAGGAGATAGCCAGTTCTCATTAAGCTTTATGAAGCCACATGTTAAATGGAACTCGGGTTGCTTGGAGACTCAGTGTCCTTATATCTTTTGGTTGCCTGGGATATTTCCTGGGGCAGAGCTCAAGAGATGAAAGTCCACAGCTTGGGGGGGACTTTTTCCTTCCTGGAAAAATTTGGCTTTGAGGTGGTTAAACAGGTTTCAAATATGTAGGCTATATATAAACCTTCTGGGATAAGTTTGTTTTCTGATGGAATGGCACCACTACATACTTAAACACCTTGGGTGAGTATGTATAACTTAATGGTTAAGAGGTCCAGGTTGTAAGTAGTAATATAGTTCAGAATTTAGGTTATTACTTTTTTGATAATTGCTAATTTTAATGAAAAAAGAATCATTGTTTAATTAATAAAAATCTAGGCTAATCATTATTTCATGTATTAGCTCTGTTTTCCTTCTGATTACAAAAGTATTATAATAATAAATGCACTGTTTATTTAGTACATCCATTATACACTGTTCAAACATTACAGAAAAACAAAGCATAGAGTATAAAAGGCCTCTATAAATAGCTTCTAAAAGAAAACTGTAATTAAAAGTTATACCTCTAATTTTTAATCTAGATACATATGTTATATTAAAATTATTAATAATAATTTTAAAAATATATACTATAAATACCATTTTAAACTTTGTTTTTAACTGAACAATGATTACTGAGTACAAAAACCAGCCAGGAAGTATTATATCACGTAATTTCCCTTGTATATGGGAATCTGATAATTTAATATTGCCTAATTTCATCTCTCTAAAATGCTCTATATTCTAATAAGTTAAAACAACCCTGGACATGAAAAAATTTCCCCCTTAAGTAATAGAAATTAAAGCTTTTTAAAACTTCTTTCACATTATTCTTGGAATTTTCCTGACTACTGAGTTGACATAATAAATCATACAGGAATTTCACTATTCCTCTTTATCTTAAACATATACAAATCTATCAATCAAAATTGGTGTTCAGGAGATTTATCCACATTACCTACTTATCTGCTTATGCATTTCAACACCTCTTCATTTTGGGAACTCTTATTCCTAACATTAAAATATACCCTCCAAACAAACAGACCTTCATATAATTTCCCATTAAACTTTCATGGCAAACAAATTTAATAATTTAAGTTTAAATAGGAAAAAAAGGCCATGCACAAAGAGAATATAGATGGAAAAGAAACACTTCTACAGGTAGGATAAAAATGACCAGGGTTTACAATGGATTATTCTCTTCTTAGGCTCTTTGCTACTGTCCACAATTATTTTTCAAAGACTTTAGAAGCCCTGAGAAACTTTTTCTATACAGGATAATTCTCCATTAAAGAGATGCAGAAAAATTAAAAAGACTGAATAGAATAGTGAAGAGATCATACTAATTGAAGTATATTTGGAAAATATAGACATATTTAGTTAGTATAACAGAACAATAGAATAGGAAGTCTCTCCCCTCTTTTCCTCTTATCACCCTCTTTTCTCTCTCACTCTCTCTCTAAGTTTGGGGGGTATCTTAGAGTAGAGAAGGAACAGAAAAGTTGTACTTGAGACATGTTAATAACTGAATTCAACCATGTAAAGGATTGGCTTTATTTAGGTCATGAGAAACTAAATTAGAATTAATGGCAAGAGATCTCATGGAGCCAGATTTCAAAATAAGGAAGTTTATTTGCTTTCAGAGGTATACACAAATGAAATATATGCCATTTAATGGTGGTGGCAGTGATGATGATCATGATACTATAAATAACATGAAAAATAATAGTTAACATGTATTGATCATTGTCAAGTGCATTAAATGCATTATCACATTTAATCCTTACAATAATAATAATAATAGGGAAATTGTGACATCAAAACTTTTCCAAGTGATAAAGTTGGATGTGGGGATTTGACTCTAGATAAATTCTAAATAAGTGTCACAGAGGTGTATCTCGCTCTAGAGACTGAGCTCATAAGTATTTTGCTGTACTGAATGTCTGAGTCATCTATTACTGAATCAACTATTGCATCATCTGGATGAATATTTAGTAATCTCTCCAGCAAATGCTAAAAGCTGTTGTGATAACAAGACTGTAGTAAGATTCAAGCAACTGGTGAATTGTTTTAGAGTTCATTAATTTCATATTTGATGACCAATAAAACACAAAAGTCACAATCTCTGGGTTGGCAATTTTGGAAGCCTCCTTAAAATGCTTTCATAAGTATATCCCACGTCTCTGCAGACTTGTTCCAGATAATGTGTGCTCCCCACTCGCGGTACACAAGCACAGCTTATAAACCAGTAGACTCCGGAAAACTCGGTCAGCATTGCAGATCCAATACAATACATGAAACCTTTCTTTGTCTTCAGGACTCCCTCTTTAAAAGTTTTTCTTGTCATAGAGACAATGAAAAAGCGTGTTCATTTTTTATCTTGCTCCATTCTATTAATTTGAAATATGGAAGTCTAAGAATCAATTCAGCACAGCAGCTGAGGTGGATAAAATCTCTGCTTTAAACTGACCACAGGACCCAATACATAGGACACCCCAAAGAGTTTTTTTTTATCAAAATTAAACTTGAGTCATTTTATTATTGAAATAATAAATGTAGTAAGTGTTATGTAATGTCAAAGTTTCTAAGGATATAGTGGCTTCTCAATAAATATATTTCTCTTCAGAGATTTATGTTGGGAGGTTCTGTATTTTCTTTTGTCCATGTTCTAGGGTGTGTATGGATGTGACTCTGTGTGTATTAAATGATATATTTTCTGTTTCGTTTATTGGAGCATAATATTTTTAAAGGTGGAATATATTGCTTGCATATATAGTCCCATACAGTGGCTAGGAAGCAGTTCTATCTAAATAAGCTCTCAGAGCTTGCAGAAATATGACAAAATAATTAGAGTTGATCATCAGAATTTGTTTAAATATTTAAACTTCTGAATCTTAGCCAACTGCTAATTTGAAATTTTGAAAATCCCATCACTCTACCAGAAATATTTTGCATTTGCGTCTATTCTATGGGATAAGTTTGCATGTGTTCATTTTCAATGGACTCATTTTCAATACTCTCCGGGAACTGACTGCCTAAAAGGAACATGAGAAGAAACTCCTTTGAATTGCAACATTGATTGTGTATTTGATTATTTTTATTGATGATGCATTTTTATTTCAGTAAGATGATTTGTGCTCATTCCCGAATATGTCTTTGCAACATAGTTTATGAGAATTAAAGTTAGCTCTTAATCCTGGATTTTAGGTAAGTTGACAGAGATGCAGTTCTGATCACATGTGACTATGCCAATTCTCTGATAGCCCCAGGCCATTTTCCATGCCATTCAATAAAAGGAGTTTCCATTATGACTAACTTTATGTGATCTGAAGGTCTTTCATCATACTGTGCAGTGTGGCATTATTTTAAAATAGAAAAGCCTGTAAGAAATCTCTTTATTTTCTTCTTATTGTGACACATTCATTTTTAGCATGTGTGTACCACCCAGATACCATGCACTTTTTATTTTCTGATTCCTCCTGGTGTCTGTAATTTCCCACCTCTGTAAGGTCAAACTTTAAAGTTCAGATGAGAAAATAAATAGGTATATTTACGCATATTTCAGAGTCTGGCTGAGGGGGAAAAAATGAGTTTTGAGTTGGCCACTTCATACTCTCTCTGTTAGCACATCCCACTTTTCTACCCAGAGGAAGAAACTTAAAATGCAACATTATTTCAAGAATGTTAAAGGGGTAAAATAGTTTACTCAGTTCTCCAAACTTTCCTATTGACCTAGCAAGATATAAATAAATTCCTGAATTAAGTATGCTAAGTGACTTGTAATATATCAGCGAATATCTTACATAGATGAGGTTCAAACGATTTTAGAGGATTTATTAAACTCAATAAATTAATGAGAAATGATAGCTGAGTTCTCAACATATGTAAATGACTGATTTTGTTTTTACACTCTAACCCAAGCTGAGATCCAGTTTTCAGGTTTATAAAAAACATCAAGATCAAAGTATTACTTATGGAATTAGATCAAAGTATTACTTATGAATCTCACTTTCATATTTGAAAGATATTACTGTAGTTCTATGTATAAAACCTGAGAGACACAGATAAAAAAATTGCAAAATATTTGGATCGTGATAAACGACTGTTCAGAATTACACAGACTTAAGTTTTTTGCTCCAGAACACAAGGCAGTATAATGAACTCGGATTCGTGATTTTGCTCTGAAGCTAATGCCCTTGCCAACTGATTGCCTTTGAAACCTTCTTCATTATTGAGCTTTCTTTTAAACTGAAAAACTTCTCCATTTCTTCAGCTCACAGCACTGACATGTTCTTTGGCTTCCAGTTATTCTCAAACTAGAGTTTCTTTAGGAAAGCTGCTTATATCCAAAGGTAAACAAGCTCCTTTGTTAGCAGGTATCTAAGAAAGGAAATGGAATTTTGTGTTGATATTCTCTCTCTCAAGGAATACAACAAATTTCTTTATGAACAGGCTATGTGTTCATCAGCAAATAGATGAAATGTAGATGACACATATACAGCAGATCTCTTAAATCCTAGAGATCATAAACCATTTGAAATGACAATGGCTCTAAATAAACCTATGATTTACACAGAAAATTTTTATATCTGCTCTACCTATTCAGTTTAATTCACCTTTCTGCAACTGGCAGTGTTCATCTAACGTATTAATCCATTGAATAACATGTGTTAGGTTACTTTCTCAATATTTTTGGACAGTTTGTCCTTACTTAAGAACTGCATAGTGTTTTTTTAAATAAAATATTCTCTTCTCACTGTTCTCACTCTTATGTAGCTTCATGAAATATCCTATTACCATAAATCATATTACAATGATGATATCAGTATGATATTTGAAAAAGTTGCTCCACAGTGGCATCAGGTACAAATAACTCCAGTCTGCTATGCTGAATATATTTTCATTTATAATATAGCTTTTATAAAACAATTTAAGTATAAAGAGCTACTTATCTATGTTCTTTTTATTCCCCAATGCACTTGTCCAAAAATATCCCCAGGAAGCTAATTTATAGCTATATGAATTTTGCTCATAGAGCTTTCTTTCTTTCTCTCTTTTTCTGTTTCTTCTTTTCTATTTCTTTCCCTCTCTCTTTTTTCTTTCTTTTTGATACATAGTTAAGTAAAAGATTCTTTATATGACAGTAAATATCCAGACTGAAAATTTCACTTTGTCTTTAACTTATTCTTTTCATTAGGCATGCTATCAAGTAGATACAATGACATGCTTTTTTTAAAAAAAGCATTTTTTTAATAAGCCAACCTTGTCCATTTTCAGATGGGTTTTATTTGTGTGTGAAAGAGTCAAAACAATTGACTGGGACATTCCGTGGTACCAGGGTATAGCACTCATTAATAAACCCACCTAGTGGAATTCCTTTTTGGTTTCAATAAACTTAAGCCTGGAAAGGTCTTAGCACAGCACCTGGAATTGAATATCATTAATTATCATTAACATTTAAAAGAAAAATGTGTTGCTTTCTAGGCAATGTTTCCCTTGTGGGCTATATATTTTAGATATAATTCAATGGAAAACATGTCTATTTTCTTAAAAGGAATTGCCTTAAGTGGCCAATGTTGAATATGATATATGATTCAGGATGTGACTATTCTAAAAACTTATTGATCAAACTTATGAGAATGAGATTGTCAAGGACCCAGAAGTATTCATCCTTCCAGTTTTATGGATGTATAGATCAGAACTCTGGAAATTACAGTCTGAAGACCAAATTGCCTGTTTTTATAAATAATTTTTTATGGAACTCTGCCATATTCATGTATTTGCATATTGTTGATGGCTGCTTTCGAGCTACAATGGTGTAGTTAAGTAGTTGTAACAAGGACCATATGTGGCTCACGAAACCTGAAATATTTACTGGCTGGCCCTTTAAGTAATAAGTTTGCCAACACCTTATATAGGTGGTCAGCTTCTATTCATTTAGCTGAAAGTTAAATGATTTATTCAACAAATATTAGCAAGAATTTACAAAGTTTGAGACATAGAAGATAGGTAAACACTTTCCTTTGGAGCCGAAAGTTAGTCTAGTTGAGACACATAAAAGTGTAGAACACATCCATCTAGACTGCTTATTCTTTTTTAAAAGTTCTTACATATTTCAATGATTCTCCTTAATAAGACTTCCAAGAAAAGAATTTTCCAATTCATCTCACAGATGAAACTGTACTTTGGCAGAATCTCTATCAAAACTCGGCTGTCTTTCAGGGGAAAACAGAAGAATTAAAATAAGGACTTCTCCTCACTTTTGCAAAGAAGAGAGAACAAGAGCACTTTTGACAAATCAACAAGCTCAAAATCCACATTTTGTTCCATGAGGCAAACGTTAATCGGCGATGTTAGCATAATTATCTCAATTGCTAAAGTCATACACTCCCTTAAAATTCTTGTCATTGAATCTCAGACTTCTAAGAGGCAGGATGTGTATGGATTGTGGTTTTATGAACAACCAAATTATCTGTTCAAGCCAATGCAAGCAAAGTGATGGGAATATTTCCAATGCTATTATTTATTCTGTTCTTCATGCTACGATATTAATGCTTACTCTCCTAAGTGGCTACTCAACAGTGGGGCAAGTCACATGTCTCACAAAACGTATCCATCTGGGGTATATGGTCCATTGACAAGGCAACAGTGGAGGAGCAGAGGTTTCAGGGTATGAATGGAAACACAGGCAAGTTCATGGCTACTTCTTTCACTTGAAAACTAAAAACACTTCCAGAGAAGTGTTGTCATTCAGTTAAATCTTTCCCTGCCCGAGCAAACATGAAGACAAGATGTAGTGCTCAGAGGAAAAACTATTAATCAACATTGTCATAACACGTCCCTCCACTCCAATGCTTCATTTCAGAAGGTGACATCAAAGAATAGTTATCATCAGTCATGCGGATTTCAAGAATCTTATAGAAGAGAGGTATGTTAAAATCTAGCCTCAAATATAAAGAACATTAAAATGTTTGTGTATAATGTGCAAAATCAGGAAAAACATCCCCCAAACTCCTTAAGGCATTTTCAGTCACATAAACTAAAATGAATTCTGCAACATAAACTAGCTCTCATGAATTCTGGCATTAAATCAGTGAAGGCCAACAAAAATATCACACTCTGTTTTTCAGAGATGCGATGGAAAAAATCACTTTGAACGTACAAATTTGTTTGAATTCCTATCTTCAACAGATATTCTTACCATCAATATACATACTGAATTAGAGACACAGAACTGGACAACATTGGCTGCCCTCGTGCCTAAAAACATTCTCAAAGGACAAACTTCCCTTTGCCTTATGTTTCATTTGAGAGATATAAACAGACATGTAGCCTTTCTTAGCCCTTCAAAGACTTCAGGTAGGTCTAGCAGCCCTCTGAATGTGCTAACAACCAACTATCTTAGGTCAAAACTAAGTGCAAACAAGCAGAATACGATTCCCTAACATTTGTGGGCTATGAGGCAGGAATTAAAGTGGAAGGCCATGTACCATATGCCTAAATATTTAAATTATAAACCATGGTAAAAATGATTAAACACAATATTTTCTA
The DNA here is from genome assembly GCA_963575035.1 of Avahi laniger. Classification (NCBI taxonomy): domain Eukaryota; kingdom Metazoa; phylum Chordata; class Mammalia; order Primates; family Indriidae; genus Avahi; species Avahi laniger. The sequence goes on along the minus strand of CAUYSK010064026.1, from coordinate 3,964 downwards.
TTCAACTGTTTGGGCAAATACAGCTTCTTTATGACCTGGATAGTCAAGTTTGCATTTAGAATTCTTGGACTCTTTGGAGTTTCTCACTGGCATTTGGAAGTGAGGAAGCACCAGCCCTCAGCGCCTGGCTCCACGGCTACCTGGTACTTCTTTCACTACTCCTGGTTCTGAGGCAAACTGTGAAGGGATACGAGGGCATACATGTAGATATCCACCTGCAAGGTGCAAGATCCTTCCACATTCACCAACACCTCCACGCCACCAAAGAACTACCTTTGTCTACTCCTTGGACCCAGGGGTGTATTATAGGTAATGTCATCAGGAAGACTGGCCTGAAAGCAGGCCGAAACTCTGAAAGCAGAAAATTCCATGATTTTTGATAGCTGGGCTACAGTCTAGAGGGGAAGCATAGTTTCTAGGAAGGCTTGTCTCCTTATTCCCTCCTTACTTTGTAGGACAGGGTACATTTAGACAAAGGACAGAATGGGGTCCTCTAATGTATGACCTTGGCACAGAGACTACCTGATCTCCCCCAAACCTAAGGGGAGTGCCACTCATGTGTTTCTATGGTAGAAATGCCTAATTCTATAACTTCCCATCATGTTTTCTACTTGCCTTTAAAGTATAATTTAGATAATACTTAACCCTCAGCTAGAGGGGGGAAAAAAAAGACTGCTGTTACATTATGTTATTGAATAGTATTCTATTAATACAATAACTTAGGTCAAAGTTCTAAATTGGTAAGATCAAATCAAATGGCCCATGCTTTCTGCAATTATTTTGTCAAAGATTTATTGAGTTTAGCATGGATCACTGCATATAGGCCACAGCCAAACCAGCATGGACTCATCTTCATCCCAGATAAGAGTCCCTCGCATTGTATTTTGGGAGATGCTCTCTATATATGACACACCACATCTTTATGTGAATTTGGCCTGGTTTAGACTCTTGCTGTCCATACCGACATCTCATATGTCACACTGTTTACGTCAAAATGAACCTTCCCTATAGATGTGCTTTTTCAAAGAGGAGTTCCCTGAGTTTTATTCTTGGCCTTCTTCACTTTCCACGATCTTTCAGTTCTTCTTTACTCTAACAAAGTCATATTGATGATACAGAAATGCTCTGTGCCTGAGAACAAATGTCATTTCAGTAACAATCTTCAAACTTCTTAGAAAATTGTGTATTGACCTCATAGGTCATACAGGCATTTGGCTGAGGTAGATTGCTGTTTCCTTCTGAGCACGAATCTTAGTAAGTCATGATTATTTGTATAATGCATGCTTCATTTTACAATGTTGAGAGTTTGGGTGGATGGGGGATGAGGGGATGAGAAATTACTTTGGCACCTCACTTCTACAAATAAAGTTACAGTGAAATATAAAACTCAGGGTGTGTTATGCAAACACAGGCTTTGAGACAACCCCTTAACTCAAACAACTCTACGAGGCCATCAGATGCTAATCTCAACACTCGCTTTGGAAATATTCTAATGATATATTCATTCTCATAAATCCATGGTCTTTTTCTCTGAATTGTATTCGTTTACATTTTTAACCAAGCAGAGTTAAAGAGTAAATAAATATATGAAAGATGGATGACAAAACTAAGTAACTTTAAGGTAAGCAAGTCAGATTTTCCCTGGGTTCACACGTAAACTATGGCAGTGATAATCCCTAATGCCTTATATGAATGACATTAAAAATAATGTGGATAATACCCAAACATTAAACACTTTTATTTTGGGTTATATACTCATTTTTATAGTTGGCATTTCACTGGTAAGATAGACTATTAAGTACATCTGCTTACTCACACTTACTCTAAATAGACTGAAGACTCTACCCAGAGAAAAGGAATCTTTCCTTTTGCATCGGCTTAGACCAGCTGCAATTTGCTGGGTTGAGAGGACTGACACAGTTCTCATTGCCAACATACCCAGATAAATGGTAAATGGTTCTCTGCTGGTCAATGAGTCACAATGAATGAAAATTTCAAATTTTTCCATTCCAAAGGACTAGACCATTCCTTGTACTTTTTTTTTTTTTTTAAAGCCACATTGTATCCCAGAAATCTTGGCGGTAAAGATCATAATAGCTACAATTTATTGAGTACACCTTATTATGTGCTAAGCACTTTACACATCTCATTCAATCCCCACAGGAGCACTATCAACCAGGTGCCGTGAACATCTTCATTTAACAGCTATAGAAAGAGAATATCAGGAAGCTTTGGTGACTTGACCAAAATCACACTGCTTAAAATATACAGAGCTGAGACTTCAACCTAAGCCTGGATGATTCTAAAAATCATGCTTTAACTACTACTAACATATAAGATATTTTCTTGGCAAATCAAAATCTTTGGCCTCACAATACAATTGTGTTTCTCTCTTCTAGGACCCTCTTTTGATAATATGTAGCAGTATTTTCCTGTTGTGTTCTTAAATGCCAATCACAGAGTTAGTTATTCAACAAGACCAAAAATCTGAGACCTTTTCTAAGAATTGTCTAGACTTGCTTATTGAAGCCACTTTGGTTTACATAACATAGTGTCACTCTTTGTTTTCTTTTGTGGTTCACCAAAGGGTGGCACAAATCTATGAACATCCCTTTAAAACAGCATTGGTTATTTACAGCTGTCTGAGTATATTCTCAGTGTTTGGTGCTATGGTGTACATCCCTCCCTTCTAGCAGTTTCCAAACTCATGTACCTGAGCAATTCATCAATAATTCAAATATTTAATACAACTTGTAAAACCAAGTCTGAGTATATTTGTAAATGTGATATACAATATCCCCTGCTAATTGTATCTCATTTCATTGACCATAAATGAGTTTCATGGAATGAATTAGTGGTATTGGAATTTTCGTTGACATTGATGACAATACAATCTTATCTAGTTTAAGTTCAGCTTTGGCAAAATTGTTTTGGCCCCTAAATTACTAAAACCCACTGGTTTCCTGCTTTTCCCCAAATCTAAATTAGATTATGTGGGATGCCCTCTTGTTAGTGGTTTTGAGGGCTGGCCTTTTAAATGCACAGACGCCAACGATAACTAATCCAAGGGCAATTGTTCTGTACGAGTACATACACCTGCCTCAAATTGAGTTTGACAGTTGTCTAATTTTTTAGAATCACTAAGAATAATAGCAGGTAACTTTCCAGAAAGAAAAGAGAACAATCTGTTCTTTTGACTATCTGATGAAGCAACTCTAATTGTTTAATATGATCACCACAGTGAATGATTTTTGTGCATACATTTTTAAGCCGGGGAATAAAAGTTCAAAATTCAGAATGATAGAATTATCTTATTCTTTCCTCACATGAAATGCTGTCATTTAAGAAGTTTATAGATATCGCCTCTTTTTTTTCCTAAATGTGAAGAAAATTTATTTTGAGCCATTAATATGCTTTTCCTTGGTCCCTGTTTATTTTCTTACAAAATTCCAAGCTGTAAAGCTTAGCCAGCCACTCTACACTTCTGTCTGTTGTTGGGTAAAGTTGAGCCCAGGTTGGATGGTAAAAATTTGTCTCTTAAAGTTAATCTTTAATAAGAAATTAGTTCTCTGTGTGGTCATTCTGTCCTTAAGGTTGATAATGCCATATTTACCTACAGAGATTAACACTTGATTATGACACTACTTGAAGAGTTCAGATGTATAATCGCCAGTACAGGGATCAATGTGAAAAAACAGAGTAATTTCCCTCGGATAATTTTTGTAGTTCATCTCCTATACTGTTGTATACATTGCATAGACCATGCATACAACTTCCTTTACCTTAAGTTTTAGAGGCTGATCATTTAACCATAAGATGTAGAGCTTTCTTTTTTTTTTTTTTTTTTGAGACAGAGTCTCACTTTCTTGCCTGGGGTGAGTGCCGTGGCGTCAGCCTAGCTCACAGCAACCTCAAACTCCTGGGCTCAAGCGATCCTACTGCCTCAGCCTCCCAAGTAGCTGGG
>CAUYSK010064019.1:0-15465 GCA_963575035.1 Avahi laniger | reverse complement strand
AACAGCTCCTATGTTAAAACATTCCAAGCCCTTAGACAAAGTTTCATGTCTTTAACTAATTATAAGTCAAAGAATCTTTGAACCCACCTATAACCTGTAAGCCCCCACTTCCAGATGGGGCCCACCTTTTCAGGCCAAACCAATGTATGCCTCCCACGTATTGATTTATGACTTTACCTGTAACCCCCTCTCCCTGAAATGTATAAAACCAAACTGTAACCCAGCCACAGCCAGTCCACTTGCTCCAGGCTGCTTAGGCATGGCTCTGGGTCATGGTCCTCAAATTTGGCTCAGAATAAATCTCTTTAAAATTATTTTACAGAGTTTGGCCTTTTTTCCGTTAACAGTTCCCATGAGAGCCGGTTGTTACAAAGCAAAGCTGACTCTCATGTTTTCCCTTTTTTGCACATGCCTGCTTGCCTCTCTGCTTCTCCGCCATGTCGTGACCCAGCTCATGGTCCTCACCAGAAGCCGAGCGGATGCCAGTGTCATGCTCTTGGACCTTCTAGCCACCAGAATCATGAGCCAAATAAACCTCTTTTCTTTATAAATTACCCATTCTCAGGTATTCTGGTACAGCATCACAGAATGGACTAAGACGCACAGAATAGCTGTTTACAACACGGAACCTGGGGTTGAATTTTAACTCTGCCACTTATAAACGGTAGCATGATCTTGGCTAGCTTACTTAACCTCTTTGGCACTTGGGCTTTCCCTAGGGTTGGAGTAAATATTATATAAAATAACTTCCTGGCACATGGAAATATTATCTTTATCTTTTTTGTTATTATTTGTTTCTTTTCTTAATTATTATAATCCTAATTAAGAAAAAGTGCTGGTTAGTGGGATTCTAGCTATTATTTCAGGCTTTTTAAAAAAGTTTATTTGTTTTTAAATATACAGTCAGACACTTATATTTAGCAAACCACGTATATTTACAACAGTGTCCTTCCAGGGGTCATTTTGAACGATGGATACCTGTCCCCATCCTGGCACGGCCCTGTGCCGTCAGGGCCCGTGGTCGGTGACTGAGGAGTGGTCTACATTTGGTTTTGTGTGCTTTTGGGTCGGTAGTAATTGGGAATGGTTGTCCCCCTCCCTGTCTTGCCCTGCTCCGCCCCCCAAGACCGACAAAGGTGAAATTAAGGAGAAAGTAAACAACAGGAGAGGACAGAGGGGGAAACACAGCGAGAGAGCACGCAGGCACCCCCGCCTCCCTCGTGTCAACCCTAAACCACCATCAGCGTGATTCACAGCTGGCACTGTCAGGATTTCCACCAACAAACGGACCGCCGCCTCTTTAGGATGAACCCAGAAAGTCCATGTTCTATATTTTGGTTTAGGGGGTGCCCAACAGAACCTGGAAATAGCAGAACTCTCCATCCACTTCCTACTCCATGGCTCCGGGGCTTTAGCAAGGACTAAGGGCAGAAAGGGAGCGCAGGGCTTGCTCCCAGTCCCCTGCTGCCTTTTAACATAGCTGTCTCCTCTTCTCTGACCACTTCCTTCTCCTCCCACTCTGACTCTAGACCTGCACCAGAGAGGTGGAGGAAACCACAGCCCCGAACTCTGAGACATGTTCAGACATCTCCCTCTTTTGCCCTTCCCTCCTCAAGGAAGAGGTTCAGGTTTGAAAAGCAACGAAAAGAACACTTTTGAAAGGCACACTTCTCCCAGAGACTGAGAGAGAGAGTGTGTGAGTGTGTATGTGTGTGTTTGTGTGTGTGTAGGACAAGCCCCGTGTTCTTTTTAATCACTGGGGACCAATACGATAGTTGTGAGCAAGATGCTAGACACTGTCTGAAAGTAACCATCAAGACGAATAGGCTTGGCCCGAGGCAACATGATGTTTTGTGTGGAGACAGTTCCTGCAGTTTCAGGATATCCCCTGGCAACCCCCATTATGTGGTAAATTGAACTCAGAGAAGGAGGATGCTCCCTTAGGTTAATTGTGTCGTCAGATCACCCACCCTCCAAACGACCCCAGGAATAATACAAAACAGAGGCACAGAAAAATTTTTTCCTATAGACCAATCCCCAGTACACGTTTTGCAGAGGGAATAAAAAATGTCCTTCAAGGAAGGACAGCCTCAGAAATTGTGTTCTGTTTTAGAATTAATTTTAAAATCCAGTGGCAAGGGTGGGGAGAAAATCCTTTAGCGCACCTTACAAAGCACAGGATAAGGTCAACCACGAATAGCAGAGTCCCTCTCCTAACTTAGTTTGAAGGAAGGGTGAGACCGAGAGGGCGAGGCAGAGAAAGACACATGGAATAAAAGAAAGATTTCACGGGAAAAGGACAACAGAATGCTGAAATAAATTAAAAGTACCTGCAGAATGGGAACTTAGATCTCCTGTAGGACACAGATGTCCTCTGTGAATCCTGCCTGGAAGTGATGTTGGAAAGGTGAGATTCACAGGCTCTCCACCTCCTGAAGCAGCAGAGCAGAACCAGAGAAAAGTCTTTAGGTTTAGAGGGTGAAGCCCGGAGTGAGCAACTGTTAATCAGGAAATAAACACCAGGGTTGACCAGCAGCTTTGGAAATCGTCTGGGCCAAGGGCAAAATTCCACGCACGTGATCAGTCACAGATATGTGAGGAGGTAGGGAATAGTTGAAAAGTCCTTGATACCAGAAATGGAAGTTAGGGCAAGCACAGGCAGGGCTAATCCCCCTGAGGTCCGATTCTGAAGGTCCAGACCAGGGAGAGGCATATGGACGGCTATTTTCTGACTTGCGCACTCAGGGTAACAGAATGTTGGATGCCACTTAGTTGGGTCCATTTAGATCTGGTAACTCTCCCTACACCATCTAAAGGGTTTTGTTCATCTATGACTTTATGGAAACAGCAAAATAATTCATTGAGAGTGACTGCACCCACATTATTGGGACCTGTGACCTGATGGCAGTTTGTATGATGGGACTATAAGCATCAAACTAAATAAATGAGTGCATTTTTAAAAGAATACTATGGGGGTACAAACGTTTTGGTTACATGAATTGCTTTTGTACAGTTTGAGTCTAAGTTACAAATGTGCCCGTCACCAGATAGTGTGCATAGTACCCATTAGAGGTGAATTTACCCATGCCCTCCTCCCCTCTCGCCTGCTGATTTCCGTTTAGTTTTACTACCATGCATGCACGTGAGTGTAGATCGATAGTTCCAATTCAATAGTGAGTACGCGTGGTGTTTGGTTTTCCATTCTTTTGATACTTCACTTAGAAGAGTGGTCTCAAGTTCAATGCAGGTTGTTACAAAAGGTATTAGTTCACTATTTTATTTTATGGCTGAGTAATACTCCATGGTATACACATACCACATTTTATTAATCCACTCATGTTTTGATGGGAACTTGGGTTGATTCCACATCTTTGTCAATGTGAATTGTGCTGCTATAAACATTCAAGTGCAACTGTCTTTTTGATAAAATGACTTTTCTTCCTATGGGTAAATACCCAATCGTCAGATTGCTAGATCAAATGGTAAGTCTACTTTTAGTTCTTTGTGGTATCTCCATACTGCTTTCCATAGAGGTGGTACTAGTTTGCAGTCCCGCCAACAGTGTACAAGTGTTCCTTTCTCTCTGCATCCACACCAGCATCTGTTGTTTTGGGACTTTTTGATAAAAGCCATTCTCACTGGAGTTAGATGTTATCTCGCTGTGGCTTTGATTTGCATTTTCCTGATGATTAGAGACATTGAACGTTTTTTCATATGTTTATTGAACATTAGTATATTTTCTTTTGAAAAGCTTCTGTTCATATCTTTTGTTCATTTTTTAATGGGGTTGTTTGATTTTTTTCTTGCTGATTGAGCAAGGAGTTGCTATTGTTTGAATGTATATGTACCTCCAGAATTCATACCCTGGGACCTGATACTCAATGTGATAGTCTTAAGAGATGAGGCCCTTTGGAAAGTGATTGGGTCATACGGATGGAGAACCTACACTTTGGGGACCCGGATTCATGCTCTCATAAAAGTGGTTGAAGGAAGTACCCTCGTGCCTTTTGTCCTTCCATCTCTTCTGCCCTGTGAGGACATAGCAGCAAGGTGCCATCTTAGAAGCAGAGAGCAGCCCTCACCAGACACTGAATCTGCTGGCACCTCAATCTTGGACTTTCCAGCCTCCAGAACTGGGAGAAATAAATTTCTGTTCTTTATAAATTACTCAGGATCAGGTATTTTTTAAGATAGCATCCTGAACAGACTAAAACAGGAGTGGAGCAGGGCAGGACGAGGGCAGAGATGGCCAAGAGGACTTTGTCATCAGCACACAAGAACTCCTTGGGAACTCCGCTAAATAACTGGTGGGGGGTGGGTGAATCATGGAGAGATGAAGGCCTCCAGGAGCAAGTTAAAGCTAGATCCAGAGAAATCCTGTTTGTGTCTGTTAGTGTGACCTTAGAGCTGCTGGCTGCAGTGGCTATCGCCTCAGGGCTTTTATATAAAATATATAGTAAAAATATTTTATTCTCCCTGTTCATAGTTATTTTAGGTCCACCCTTTAACACACTGACTGCCACCCTAAAAGAAAAGAGTTTTTTCTTGGGGCCATGATGTTTTACTATGAAAATAGAATAAAAACTTTGAAAACAAAATGATCCTTTCTAATCTAATGAAAAATTTGATTTTTTTTATTGTTTTCTATATGTGAGTTATATGCAACTTGAAAAATAGTTCATGCGGCTCCCAAGGTAGAGACATGTGAGTTACATATGCTTCATGAGGCCCTGGAGTCAAAACTAGCATGAGTTAAATACAACTCATACGGCAGTTAATGTGTTAAATATAGAGTCTATCTCCACTATGTTTTTATAGATTATAGAAACATAAAGTAAAAGTGCAGAGCCAACTGGATGAATTCAGAACAGACCTGGGTCTGGCCATTATTCATAGATGCTATGAAAAATTAATCGTATCAGGGTCCAAAGGGTGATCAGAAGTGGCACTGACCCACACTTACAAAGCTCATAAAATACAGGCGTAAAAACAAAGATGCCCATTTATTAATGCACATTGAGATTTATATCCACCAAAGTGACCAGGTACTCATGACCCTTGGCCTACAGATTCTCTCCCTGAAGGAAAATGACTGAGGAAGCTCATTTATAATCAGAAGCATTCCAGGTGAGCGTGGAATCAGAGCAAGAATCGGTCATGGGGCTCAGCTGTTACCGGCAGCCAGCTGAGCTAGCCCGAGGCGTCTGTCTCCACATATGTGTGGGTCAGAGTGGACAACGGACATCATCGCTAATGGGCTATGCCAGGCTGGGCACTCCCTGTTACCAGTTTCTGTTCTTTTATTTCCAGCTCCCCTTGCCTACCACATTACTTCTTGAGGAAGCAAACCAACTCTCCAAAAGACAACATACCAGTATGCTAAAAAAATAAGGTAGTGACTCATCAATTTGCCAAATAACCAACTGACCAAAGTATTAATTCACTAAAACCTTGCTTCTATTAACTACTTCTGGAGCACATAACAGATTGCTTGCGTGAGATTGCTTTAGTCTTTGAGGACTTATTTCCAACATTTGTTTGGCGTGGCTCATGGAACTTCTACTGCTCAGCTTTCACTGAGATTTCGGCAGGGCGGCTCACTCACATGTCCCTTTTACATTTTTCACCTTTTAGAACCTTGCGCTTCTTTAATGCAGAGCATTTTATATGTGAATGGGTCAGTTCGTCTTTCAACAGAGATTATGACTTTCTCTAGTTTCGAGGCTTGATGTCTAACTTAGATTTTAGCCACATTCTTAAATTTGTATATAGACCCTCATTTCAAGCAAAAGTTTTTTGCTAGTTTTCACATTTATTGGGAATGTGTAAAAATTGACATGCAGACCAAAATTTTATTCAAAAGACTGATAAAGTCAGTGAACATAGGGAAGGGAAAATTGGTATAAAACTGTTTTAAAGGGCAAACTGTTCTTTCATGTATGTGATGTCAAATGAAAGGAGTCTGAAACTTGTCACATGCACAAAATATTTTTTCTTTTTTTTTTTTAGAGACAGAGTTTTTCTCTGCCACCCAGGCTGGAGTGCAGTGGCGGGATCATAGCTCACTGCATCTTTGAACTCCTGGACTCAAAGCAGTCCTCCCACCTCAGCCTTGGGAGTAGCTGGGACTACAAGCTCAAAACACCATGCCTGGCTAATTATTTTATTTTTGTAGAGACAGGGTCTTGCTATGTTGCCTAGGCTGATCTTGAACTCTTGGCCTCAAGCAATCCTCCCACCTTGGCTTCCTAAAGTGCTAGGATTACAGGCGTGAGCCACCACGCCCAGGACGTGCACAAAATATTTGACTGAGTTTATTCGCAAAGCCACAATTAAGAGGAATAGGAAGGCAGGCCGGTCGCGGTGGCTCACGCCTGTCCTCCTAGCACTCTGGGAGGCTGAGGGTGGATTGCTCAAGGTCAGGAGTTCGAGACCAGCCTGGGCAAGAGCGAGACCCCATCTCTACTAAAAATAGAAAGAAATTATCTGGACAACTAAAAATATATATATAGGAAAAATTAGCCAGGTATGGTGGCACATGCCTGTAGTCCCAGCTACTTGGGAGGCTGAGGCAGTAGGATCGCTTGAGTCCAGGACTTTGAGGTTGCTGTGAGCTAGGCTAACACCACGGCATTCACTCTAGCCAGATCAACAGAGTGAGATCTGTCTCAAGAAAAAAAAAAAAAAAAAGTAACAGAAAGTCAGTGAGTTGAATGTATTGGCAGAGAGAAGCTTACGTTATTTTTTTATAAAATCCTTGGCATTGGAGATGTGCACAATGCATGAAATTTGAAAACCCAGGATCCTCTTGGTACTTAATGACATAGACCCAAAGTGCCAAATACACTAGGGTTTGCTAGCCACAGTGACACAACTGGAACAAACTGACTTATGGTGAATTGCTATAGTGAACTATTCTAGACATGGTTTAAGGTACCAGATTTGGCAGTTTGGGGTGAATTAATCCTTCAGCAAATTAATATTTGACACATCGGCTTTGGTGAATTGGTCATTAAGTGATTTGACTTTTGGTGAATTGATTTTTGACAAATTGATTTTCATCCAATTTACTCAAAGTTCTTCTCTGGATTTATGACCAACATCAGTTATCATTAAATCTTCTCTGGCTCTTTAAAATGATTTAGCAAATCCCTGATTGAAACCTATTATGTTGATTTTATAGTTTCCTCTGAGGGAAAGCATTTTTAACTTCTCGAGAAACATGTCACTAACGCTAGCCTGTATTGTTTATCACTATTTTGCTCTTAGTTGCTTTTATGCTACTGAACTATTTGTGCCATACATAGGTTAAGGCATGTAACCTTCTGTCACTCACTTCCTGGGGTCACCTTAGACACTGATTCTCAGTGGGGATCATACAGTGGGGAGGTATTTTGGAAATTTGTGTGGGCATTTTAGTGGTCACAATGACTGGAGGGTGCAACTGGCATTTTGGGGAGTGGGGGCTAGGGATGCCACACTTCCTAAAACACACAGGTAATCCCCCGCGACAACTGTTCTGTGTCCCATATGCCTTTGGAAAATCACACTAGACATTTGCATCCATGAAAAGCCTACAGACAATTATCTGAGCCTAGAATGTAACTCTGTTTTACATATAAACAAAACATTTTTCACATAGTTTTTTTTTTTTTTTTTTTGAGACAGAGTCTCACTCTCTTGCCTGGGGTGAGTGCCGTGGCGTCAGCCTATCTCACAGCAACCTCAGACTCCTGGTCTCAAGCAATCCTACTGCCTCAGCCTCCCGAGTAGCTGGGACTACAGGCATGCGCCACCATGCCCGGCTAATTTCTTCTATATATATTTTTAGCTGTCCAATTAATTTCTATTTTTTGGTAGAGGTGGGGTCTCACTCTTGCTCAGGCTGGTCTCGAACTCCTGAGCTCAGAATGATCCGCCCACCTCGGCCTCCCAGAGAGCTAGGATTACAGGCATGAGCCACCGCACCCGGCCCGGGGGAGATTCTTTTGTGTATTTGGGAAGGGCCTGGATGCTGAGTCCAAAATCACGTTGGCCCCTTGGTCTGCTGTGGGCTTTTCCCTTCACTGGGTCTCAGCTTCCTCTTTTGAAATGTGGGCTAACAATCCCAGAACTGCACACCTCTTGGGGTTGCTGTGAAGATCACATGAGGCGAGGTTATGGGAAAGCACTTTGCAAACTGTATCTCCACAACTGACAATGCCAAACCAAGCGCTGTGTAGATGATTCCATTCTTTTGAAATGTAAACCACTGCTCTGGTTTACTGTTCATAAATCCCAAACCACAAGCACCCAGAGCTTGCTTCTAAAGCAGTGGCCCTGGGTCACGGTGTCATGTGATGGGTACCACCTGCAGACTGTGGATCAGAACATTGGTGACTGCTTTTTTAGCTATTTATCCAGACACACAGCCCTGCCAGGTGCTGAGCTGGGGGCCTGGTCTTCCAGGGATGGATTTCAGGAGTCTGTCACAGTGACATACTGAGGAGTGGTGGCCACACAGACAGACATGTGACACAAGGGAATGTGCCCAGAGTATACAGAGGAAGAGGCATAAAATCTGCCCAGGGCATGAAGTCTGGGAGAACTTCCCCTAGGTAGTGACCTTTGATGTAAGCGCCAAAGATAGAGAGTTTCCCAACCACGATGCTAGAGTTGACTGTAACACACAGCATTACGTCAAAGGACCTCTCCGTGTGGGACATTGTATGAGCAAATGTCTCCATTCATTGACACTTGGAGACTTTCCTGGAGCAATGACAGAGCTGGTTGTTAGCAAGATGATGTCTGTAAGGCCACTAAGCGCTTCAGAACCACCAAAGATAGGATTCCTCATTGTTGGTCTGATTCTTGGGGCATTGGCAATCATGGTACAAGTCATTAACCCATTCTCCCTAAACCTACAGGTGTGTGATTACTCTTACTTTTTAAAACTCTAGTTGGCTAGTTCATTTGACCTTGCAAAACCCTTGGAAGGTCAGGATATAATGAGGAAATCTGACCCAGAGATGAAATGTTAGCTCTGGGTCACTTAGTTGTAACTAAGGATAAGGATACGGGCTTTCTATATTTCCCAAGGACACCCCCTGGTCTCCTTGGGGCTGCAAGGAGACAGAGGAGGTAGAGGAGGCTGAGGAAGGTGGAGGATTCACCTCTTTATGTGTGTGTGTGTGCACACACACGTGCATATGTGTGTGTGGGGGAGGGGAGGGCTTTCTCATGTCTCCCATCTAACTCCAGGAAGACAAGGCAGAGCCAGCTGGGATGACAGTGAGGTGGGACAGAGCCTGCTTTAGTCAGGTGTCCCCTCTCCACCTGCCCCTTTCTAGGCTGGAACTCTTAGTTAACAGCCTAGGGGTCAGGGGAGGTGGGGACCGCAGCTGCCACTTCTGCCATCTGAGCCTCTGGCAGTCCCCATGGCACTGACAGCGGTAGAAGCCCCCACTGCTCCTGGGACCAGCCCTGCAATTGGGACTCACAGTTTGCAAAAGAGCAGTGCACCCCAGGAAGGGCAGGTCTCATGCTGTCCCCTCTGCCCAGAGGGCCTGACTCTCCTAACTTAGGGCATTCCTCCCTGAGGATCAGCCCTGGGTCAGCTTCCTCCATCCATATCCCACGGTTCACGTCTTTGCCTGGTTCCTGCACGTGCTGCCCAGAGCAAAGTGCTGTGCGTCCTCTTCCCCAAGCCACTCCCTGGACCTTAAGGACCACTTCCTCTCCCTGGATGGTCCCCCTTCCATGTGACACATGCAGTTAAAATCAGAGGGAGGGGAGTAGCACACTCACTGGCGGAAGAGTGGAAAACGCAGAGCAGGACCAAGAGCATCCCTCGCACCTCCGCCATCCCCAGAGAGAGCCGCGGCAGACACCATGGGCAGCTGGGAAAGCAGGAAAAAACCCAATGACCCCATCCCCTTCCCAAACACACACGGGGTTTCCCTCTCCTCCCAAAGCAGTGAGTCCTCCCAGAGTTGGAGGCTCTGTCTCTTTCCTTTCCACCAACAAAGGCTCCAAGATGTGGGGCACCGACCTGTCACATCGTAGTGCTTGGTTCCGTGCAGTCAAGACCGCACCGAAATTCAGTTACAGTTTGTGCGACGGCCCACGGAGAGAGGCCTGGGCCCCTGGGAGTCCTGGAGAGTTGGGTCTCCAAAAAGGGTTGCTTTTTGTCTTGTGGAATTCAACTCTTGCCTTAACTCTGTAGCCATAAAATGCTGCTGAAACAGAAGGTGGGTTTTAGTGGAAGCCCATGCGGGCTTCATGTCTATGCTGTGGTTTTATCTCTCCTGCTAAACTCTGCCAGTGGAGACAGTGCTGGGTTTCTTTTAGCTAGTTACCGGCCTGGACTTTTACACAGTAACAGCCTCGGCATTTAGTTCAGCTCATTTGCACGACCACCCCGGGATGTAGACACTCTCACTAGCCCTGTTTTACAGATTCAGAGACTGACACTTAGAGATATCAAGTAGCCAGCCCAAGGTCACACAGCCACCAAGTTGTGGAACTGGGATTTGAGCTCAGTCTCTCTGGATTCAAAGCCCTGGGGTGCTTCACCACATGCTACATCACCAGGCCCACACCCTTGCCTCAAACCGTGCACAAGGAACAAACAGTGCCTAAGGAACCCATGTGCACAGTTCTAAGTCATCATGTTCCGCTCATGACACCGGATGTTTCTTGTCCTCAGGATGTTCCTCAGAGTTCTTCCGTGAACCGCTCCTGCTAAAGGAGAAATGAGCTCACTCTGGCCTTCCGCAGCAGAGCTCAACAGAGGGATTTCCTCTGCCGCCTTGGGAAGAATGTTCCATTGTGGCATCATGGTTACCATGGCGTCACCAAGCAAACGTCTGGACATGGGGACTTAGGAGGAGCTAGGATAAAAAGCCTCCTTGTTACCTAACCTTGGCAGAGCTATTCTGGAACCCAGTCTCTCCCCAGGTCTGGCTGAACAGACATCCTTTTGCTAGATCACAAAGTCCTCTGGTTGTGGCCACCGTCTGTCGACCCCACTCAGCCCCCGCCCTGTGCCCACACGAGTTTGTCAGACTGGGCTGGGGAAGCCCACAGCTGGGGTGGATTTGGGATTTCCGGTCCCTGTCAGCATCTTACATTCCCAGTGTGGTTTCTTTCAGGCTCAGCCTGGTATTCTTTTGCCCGTTAGCTGTGGGTCCAAGCTAAGCTACCACACTGCCTCTGCCAAACCGTAGGGCCAGATGGGATCTGCGCTCTGGCCGCTGCAAACGGCTCTGGTTTCAGCACAAATGCCAGGACTGGAGAAAAGTGTTGACAATGCCGTGGTAAGATGTCACTACATGGACCCACACGGAGGGAGGGCTGGCAGACTATTGGCTCAGATGCTCAAAGATCCTTAGCAGATGGTGCCTGCATGGCTGATGGAAGGCGGGAGGGCTGGATTGAAGTGAAACTGGAGTCAGAAAGGAGCGGCTACCTCCGTCCCCCATGGTTCCCCTGATGTCCTTCGTGCCTAATCATCCTCCGTCACCTTTGATCTGGTGCAGGGATTGCCTTCTGCTGAAAATAGAATGGGGATGATTTTTGGCAGTGGGAGAAGTGAGAATTGATCCTTAAATTCACAGGTCTCAAAGAGCCTTCTTTCACAAACATTTTCTCACTCCCTCTGGCAGGATGAAGGAATTTCCGGAGCTTTCTAGAGGAGAACATGGTGGCTCAGAGTGGGAAAGTCACTTCCCCAGAGTGACACACCCAGGAAGTGTCAGGGACAGAACTCCAAAACAGATCCTTCCAATGCCAGGGTGGTGATCCATCTCTACATCCATCTGCTTTTTTCAGCCCAGGCCACGTGCTGCCTTTAGAAGTGGCAGAAGCAGAAATAGGGTTCTGGGCAAAGCCAGGGCTGCTCTTAAAAGTGAGAGTGCTGATGTTAGCACTTAAGACCCTAACCCTCTCCAGGTTCCTCTTCAAATCTCCCCATGAAAAGAAGTCATGTGCAGACCACGACGTGTTCTGTCTCCCCTCAGGAATGATCCACATGGCCCACAGTAAGGAAGGCACAGACTCCTGCAGGGGCCCAGCAGACCTTAGGCACAGCGAGCCCCACATTTTCAGCCTCTCTGGACCACTTACTGCAGATCACTGGCTTCACATAAATTGTAAAAATATGCATCACAATTTTAAAATAATGATTTCATTCTTGAAGGTTAATAACACCAGTAATCATAGTTTTATGTCTTTGGGAGGATATTCATTTGCAATCTAACTCCAACGGCTCCACATCCAGGATAGTGATAGCATGAAATGTATGTGATTTCTCAACCTGTCGCTTTCAATTTTTACTCTTTCTTTTCTTTTCTTTTCTTCTCTTTTTTTTGAGACAGAGTCTTACTCTGTTGCCCCAGTGAGTGACGCCGTGTTAGCCTAGCTCACAGCAACCTCAAATTCCTAGGCTCAGGCAATCCTCCTGCTTCAGCTTCCCGAGTAGCTGGGACTACAGGCATACACCACCATGCCTGGCTAATTTTTTCTATTTTTAGTAGAAACAGGGTCTTGCTCTTGCTTAGGCTGGTCTCGAACTCCTAACCTCAAGTAATCCTCCCATCTCAGCCTCCCAGAGTGCTAGGATTACAGATGTGAGCCACCACGCCTGGCCTTTATTTTCAGATAGTTGTGGATATTCAGGTTGAACATGGAGAGATTTTTCCACTGACGACTGCTCCCAGAGTGCCCGTCACACTCACAACCTAGAGAGCAGAACATTTCTTCTGGGAAGTTGAGTGTTTCATCCTGGCTAGAGTGACGGGTGGATTTCCAGTCCACATGGTTGCTTTTCCCTCTGGAAAAGATTTCTTCATGTTCTGTTGCAGTTTGGGAAAATAGTTTCTAAATATGCCAATAGTAGCTTTACTGCATTGAAAATTTCCTCTTCTGCAATTAGCAGAACAAAAAATAATCAACTACTTCTCCCTTATTGATATATCACGCATTTTCTAAGTGTTGCTTCATCACTGGTTTGTCAAATCGTTAGGCAAAATATCTGCGAGCCCAAATATATCATAATTGTTACTCCACTGCATGGTATGCCTTCGTTACAGATGTAACAGCCTACAGAGTCTTTTGAACAGAATTTTGTCAGTGGCTCATGCTGCCTTGTCCTTCTGTTATTTTTTGTTAATGTCGACATTCATTTAAAGCTCCCAGCCGTGGTATGGAATGTACTATGAGGAGCACAACTTTGAGTCAGGTTTTTGCCTTTACATATCTTCTCTGTTTAGAAGGAAGAAAAGGAAGAAAGGAAAGGAAGGAAAGAAGGAAGGGAAGGAGGAAGGAAGAAAGGAAGGGAGGGAGAGAAAAAGAAAGAAAAAATTTCTTGGAAATTCTTATGGAAAAACTCTATAATTTATTTACCAAAAAAGTCATTGTGCTGTGACAAAAAATGTTTTAATGATTTCATGCCATCACTTGGCAGTTTTATTTTATTTTCTGAGCTCTGTGTTGGAGATGGTGAAATAGATTATCCATAGAATGTTACTTTCCTAAAAGTATTTAAAAACAGAATGTTTGCCATATTATTAACCCTAAAGGAAGAGCTTGTATGCAAGCGTTTGTCAATTTTTAAATCAAAATGAAATGCATTGTATTAGTCACTGTTCCCTGAAAGTCAAATTACTGAATCAACGATCTCTGCGATTGGCTGAGCAATCTCCAAAGACACAAATATTAACTTGTACGGCCAGTGAACATGTGGGAAAATGTCCTCAACCTTATTAGTAATCAGGGAAATGCAAATTAGCAACAAGATATCATTTTATACCCATTTGATTGACAAAAAACAAGGTCAATTAGTAACAAGTGTTGGAGAGGACATAAATCAATAAAAACCCACAGGGGCCGGGCACAGTGGCTCACGCCTATTATCCTAGCTCTCTGGGAGGCCAAGGGGGGTGGATCGCTCAAGGTCAGGAGTTCGAGACCAGCCTGAGCAAGAGCGAGACCCCGTCTCTACTAAAACATAGAAAGAAATGATCTGGACAACTAAAAAAATACATATAGAAAAAATTAGCTGGGCATGGTGGCACATGCCTGTAGTCCCAGCTACTTGGGAGCCTGAGGCAGGAGGATCGCTTGAGCCCAGGAGTTTGAGGTTGCTGTGAGCTGGGCTGACGCCACGGCACTCTAGCTGGGGCAACAGAGTGAGACTCTGTCTCAAAATAAATAAATAAATAAATAAAAACCCACATACATTGCTGACATGAGTGTGTATTGGGAACAATCGCCTTAGGGAACAATTTAGCATTATCATGTAAAGTAAGGCATATCCTGACATATCCTCTCACCTGGCAATCCCTTCCTAGGTGGACACCCTAGAGAAACCCGTGCACATGTAGTCAATAGAGAGGTTAGACATACATCGATATGGATAAACTTACTACACAAAGGGCAAAGGAATGAAACACAGTCCCTCTCTGGAAGCAGGAACATGAGAGACAGGATGGAACTCGTAGGCAGGCATAAGATAAGGGTAATAATGTTCTCTAACTCCTCCGTCATATAGTAAGTTCAATGATATAAAAAAATTGTAGATGTTCCTTTTAAATTAAATAACTTAAAATCTAAAGTTTTCATTGGATTTTAATTTCCAGTGCCAGTGGCACCGTAACTTATGCCTGAACAAAGTTTGTCCAATACACATATTTTTACCATAGTGCACATCACAGTCTTCTTGCACATGGGAACATAGACAGCACTTTAGCACTGTGCTTAAGAGCCACTTTAAACCATGAAATCACCAACAAAAGTCCAAAAATGCAAACACTGTGGCCCTAAGTAGACTGTGAAAAGAAACATGTTTATAGTATGAGAGCCGAAACGCGAAGAAAGAGCATCTCCTTGTTCAACCTCAGCTGGGAACATGCACATCAAATGACTCGAATTTTTTGCCACTCTGTGCTTGTCTGAAATTGGCAAACACTGAGAGTATTGATTTGGGAGTTTCAAATAACTTTTAGCAGGTAAGGAAATTCACAAATATGGAATCGGTGAATTATGTGGATCAACTACATTTATGATTCTATCCCTAATAATATCTTTTGTCTTAAAATTTATTTTATCTGGTATAAACCATGCCGACTTTTTGTTAATATTTCTTTTTCCATGCTTTTACTTTTGTAATTTCAAGTTTTCTGTATCCTTATGCTTCAGACATATCTCCAAACAGTACACAGTTGGATTTTTAAAAATCTCATCTGACTGCCTCTGTCTCTTTAATTGATATACACACTCTTCTTACATTTACTGGGATTATTGATATATCTGGAATTGTTTTACCATCTTTTTTTTTTTTTTTTTTGAGACATAGTCTCACTGCGTTGCCCGGGCTAGAGTGCCATGGCGTCAGCCTAGCTCACAGCAACCTCAAACTCCTGGGCTCAAGCAATCCTTCTGCCTCAGCCTCCTGAGTAGCTGGGACTACAGGCATGCGCCACCATG
>CAUYSK010064018.1:0-13248 GCA_963575035.1 Avahi laniger | reverse complement strand
CGTCATTGTAAGGATCGTTTGTTGGATACAGTTTTCCTTAGATGCTGAGATTGCATGTCCTTTGACAGTCTTCTTTGAGTAGATGACTCTGAGAGATGAGAGGTGCGTATTTTCGTGAGGGGTTAAAAGTGCGGATCCTGTTTGGGTCTAAAGACTGAAACAGGATTCGCACTTTTCACTGACCTCTTCACGATGACCTGATTCATCAGCTCGGAAGGGACAACGGTTGTGGGAGGTAGGTCTATGTTTCGGCCCAGGACACGGGATATTTCCAAGGAGTAGGTAGGAGAAATTTGAAATCAGCATGATTTTAAGTATGACTTCCCTAGTATTTGACCACCTTTAAGGCACTGTAGCGATTATCGCCATGATTCTAAGTTGATTTGTTCCATCGACTCTTATCCCGAAAGGGTTTTGGCAGGAAAATCTTTGGTGAGGCCGTGCTAACTGGATATTTCAGTGTTATGGCAAGAAGCCTTTGTTGATCTGGCTTTCATTAGAGGAGGAGAGGGCAGGTCCTGTGTTAGTGTTTTGTTGGAGTTGAGGATCGTCAGAGATGAGAGTTGCGCATTTTGTTCAGAGGTGAAGAGTGCAGATCCTGTTTGGATCTAAAGACTGAAAGAGGATCTGAACTTTTCAGCGACCTCTTCACCATCGCCTGATTGATCAGCTCGGAAGGGAGAATGGTTCCGCAGACAAGTCTGTGTTTCGACACAGGACGCTGGATACTTAAAGCGATAGGTAGCAGAACTTTTGAAGTAAGCTTGATTTTACAAATAATTTCTGCCTCAGTTGACCTCTTTGTAGTAACTGTAGCACTTTTCACCATCACTTTTACGTGTTTCGTTTCCTCGACTCTGTATCCTGGAGGGTTTTGGCAGTCAAATCTGTGCTGAGGCCCTGCTCACTGGATATTTCGTCATCGTTGGAAGGATCTTTTGTTGGATCCAGTTTTCGTTAGATTCTGAAACTGCAGGTCCTTTGTCAGTCCTTTGTTTGAGTTGATGACGCTGAGATATGAGAGGTACACATTTTCATGAGAGGTAAAGACTGAAACAGGATCCGCAATTTTCACCGTCTTCTTCATGATCACTTGATTAATCAGCTCAGAGGGGACAATGGTTGTGGCAGGGAGGTCTATGTTACGGCCCTGGAGACGGGATATATCCAAGGAGTAGGTAGGAGAAATTTGAAATCAGCATGATTTTAAGAACGATTTCTCCAATCTTTCCCCACCTTTAAGGCACTGTAGCCCTTTTCGCCATGATTTTAAGGTGACTTGTTTCATCGACTCTTATCCCAAAAGGGTTTTAGCAGGCAAATCTTTGCTGAGGCCCTGCTAATTGGACATTTCAGTGTTATGGCAAGAAGCATTTGTCGGTCCGGCTTTCGTTAGAGGCGGAGAGTGCAGATCCTGTGTCAGTGTTTTGTTGGAGTTGAGGATCGTCAGAGATGAGAGTTGTGCATTTTCATGAGAGGTGAAGAGTGCGGATACTGTTTTCGTCTAAAGACTGAAAGAGGTCTGCACTTTTCAGCGACCTCTTAACCATCGCCTGATTCGTCAGCTCTGAAGGGAGAACGGTTACCACAGACAAGTCTATGTTTCGACTCAGGAAGCTGGATACTTAAAGGGGTAGGTAGCAGAACTTTTGAAGTAAGTTTGATTTTATGAATAATTTCTGCCTCAGTTGACCTCTTTGAAGTAACTATAGCACTTTTCACCATCACTTTTACATCTTTCATGTCCTCGACTCTGAGCTCCAGAGGCTTTTGGCAGACAAGTCTGTGCTGAGGCCCTGCTCACTGGATATTTCAGCATCGTTAGAAAGATCGTTTGTTGAATCCAGTTTTTGTTAGATGCTGGGACTGCAGGTTCTTTGTCAGTCCTTCGTTTGAGTTGATGACCCTGAGAGTTGAGAGGTGTGCACTTTCGTGGGAGGTGAAGAGTGCGGATCCTGTTCGGGTCTAAAGACTAAAAGAGGATCTGCACTTTTCAGTGACCTCTTCACCATTGTCTGATTCATCAGCTCGGAAGGGACAACAGTTTTGGCAGGCAGCTTTATGTTTCGGCCTAGGAAACGGGATATTTCCAAGAAGTAAGTAGGAGAAATTTGAAATCAGCATGATTTTAAGAATGATTTCTCCAGTTTCCCCACCTTTAAGGCACTGTAGCACTTTTCCCTATGATTTTAAGGTGATTTGTTTCATTGACTCTTAGCCCGAAAGTGTTTTGTCAGACAAATCTTTGCTGAGGCCCTGCTAACTGGATATTTCAGTGTTATGGCAAGAAGTGTCTGTTGGTCCAGCTTTCATTTAAGGTGGAGAGTACAGGTCCTTTGTCAGTGTTTTGTTGGAGTTGAGGAGTCTCAGAGATGCGAGTTGTGCATTTTCGTGAGAGGTGAAGAGTGTGGATCCTGTTTTGGTCTATCGATTGAAACAGGATGTGCACTTTTCAACGACCTCTTCACTGTGGCCTGATGCATCAGCTCAGAAGGGAGAACGGTTCCCGCAGACAAGTCTATGTTTCTAGCCAGGACGCTGGATACTGAAAGCGGTAGGTAGCAGAACTTTTGCAGTCGGGTTGATTTTACGAATAATTTCTGCCTCAGTTGACCTCTTTTAAGTAACTGTAGCACTTTTCACCATGATGATTACGTCTTTCGTTGCCAGAACTCTGAGCCCTAGAGGGTGTTGGTTTGCAAATGTGTGCTCAGGCCCTGCTGACTGCATATTTCTGCATCGTTGGAAGAATCGTTTGTTGGATCCAGTTTTCGTTAGATGCTGGGACTGCAGGTCCTCTGTCAGTCCTTAGAGTTGATAATCCTGAGAAATGAGAGGTTCGCATTTTCGTGAGAGTTGAAAAGTGCGGATCCTGTTTCAGTCTAAAGACTTGGAGAGATAAGTGCCATTTGAGGGTGAATTTCTGTGATATTTCACCAATGGAGTTGGTTAGCTAAGGTGATTCAAATGTGGTGCTAATGAATCAATGGCAGATTTTGCTCCAACTTAGTATTAAAGAATAGGATTTTGTTTGTTTGTTTGTCTTGTATGTGTTAGTTCTACAGGGCAAAGATAGCTCCAGCTAGAAAACTGGCAAACATATATGTCTTCTGTAACAATAAACAGTGATAAAATAGACTGGATGGCTTAATAGAGACTAGTAGGCATTACTGGGAAAATATAATGTGTGCTATGTGCTATTTGTGATTCATTTTCAATGCGTTAATAGTATTACATTCATATGCCAAAAGCAGCATAGTATTATTTATAGCTTTGCTGACAATGAGCTTGATGCTTTTAAAGATGTAGTCTTCAGACCACCAGAGGGTTTTCCGGTAAGTTCAGAAACTACTATCTTCTATTCTTAGTACTTAAAGCATTACACACAGCTCTAACTTATACAAAAGTTATGGTCTAATATTTCATTGTATCCCTGGTGTCGTTCCTTTCCCATAGAATAAACAGTGTTATAAATAGCAGTTAGTCTCTCAGACTAGCACACAAAAGACTACTTAATAGATGGTAGTTAAATATATATTTGTTGAATGAATAAATAAACAAACATTAGCCCTATTCGCTTGAGTTCTGTGTCCTTAAATCAAGGGATCATGTGATATAAGAGAGAGAAGGTACGTATTTCCTCTTCCTTTTCAGGGAGAGAGTTAGACCTGTGCAATATTTTGCGGTAAATGAAAAGGCAGCTCATCCACTCCTGGAGCCTTTTTGCCCTAACCTCCAATTTCTTTACTAGTCACTTTGGGTGAGCTTAGGAGAGTTCTGCACATTTTATTTGTTCCACAGTTATTTACTATTCTCTGCCTCTTCTCTTTCAAAACTCACTTCTTCAGTAAAACTGCTGTAATTAGATATTAGACAGAACAGACTTAGATACAAATAATTCATATTATGTTGGAATTGACCAATAACACCATGAACACACCAAATAATTCAGTCTTTTAAAAAGTAGATGTTTATAAACTCAAGTAGATATAGAAAGATATCTATTCAGTGAAACAAGAAAAGACAGACATTTCTAAGCAGTGTATAATAGACTTGGGTCAGGAGAGCAAACCATTTTTAACAGAAGGGTTTGTCTTCTTTGGGCATGTCAACCTCTCCAGGGACATCCTCCCTTTGGGTCTCCCTAAGTCAATTCTTACAGACCATGTTGAAATCTAACGCTTTTCCACATAACTTCCCTTCCTACTCATCTTCTTAATACCTATGAGTGAGGTAATATCAACTTTATCTTTATACACTACATGTTCTTCTTGAGATAATAAAGATCATAAGTATTATTTTTTCTTTCTTTTCCAACAACCAATCCCTTTAAAGAACTTTGATTCTTTAAAGACCAAGTGGTCCACAGATATTAGCCATGAACAATAGCATCTATCACAAATGTGAGCCCCAGATCACCACCCTCTCTAGTCTTTAAGCTTCAGTTTCTTCATCTGTAAAAGGGAGACAATATAAGAACCTAAATAGTAGAAATACCATTTGATCCAGCAATCCCACTACTAGGCATCTACCTAAAGTAAAAAAAAAGACATTCTATAATAAAGACATCTGCACTCAAATGTTTATGACAGCACAGTTCACTATTGCAAGGATGTGGAAACAACCCAAGTGCCCATCAATACATGAATGGATTAATAAAGTGTGGTATATTTATACCATGGAATACTGCTTAACTACAAAAAACAATGGTGACCTAGCACCTCTTATATTATCTTGGATAGAGATTGAGCTCTCCCTTCAGAGTGAGGTATCACAAGAATGGAAAACCAAGCACCACACATACTCGCCATCAAATTGGTACTAACTGATCAACACTAAGGTGCTCACATGGTAGTAATACTCATTGTGTGCTGGTAGGAAGGGGGTAGTGGAGGTGGGTAAACTCATAACTAATGGATGTGGAGTGCACTGTATGGGGGAAGAGCACACTTGTAGCCCTGGCTCGGGCGAGGCAAAGGCATAACATGTAACCAAAATGTTTGTACCACCATAGTATTCTGAAATAAAAAAATAAATAAAAATAAAATGCCTGCCTCCATGAAAAATAAACAAACAATAGAACTGTCGTGAGGATTGAATGAGAGAAGACAGAGTAAGTTCCTATGTAGTGCCTAACACATGTAAAAATATAGCAAGTGAAAACAGTTCATGTTGTTGTTGTTGTCATTGTATTTTTCATTCCCTCTGCCGTCATCTCCCTGACTCTTAGATTTCCATGTTTCTGCAGCCAGTTCAAGACCTCCCAAGATTTCATTCACTGTCCACTACCACTGTCCAGACACCATCAGCCCAGAGGAGCATAGCAACAGGGTTTTCAGTGAAGATCTGTAATGTAGTAGCTCCCACTGGTGTGGTCACTTTGCCACATCCAAGTCTGCCCGTAGTTTGCCATTCTTCCACCAGAAAGCTTTTTTCCATAGCAATTCCAGCTCTGTCCTTGGCTATTTCCTGGTGCCTTCTAGTACCGCTGGTCCCATGGCAGTCTTCAGTTTCCGGGCAGATGGTAGTTCATCCAGAAGGACTGTCAGGGTAGCCTCTTCCAGGCCAGAAGCTTGCTCAGAAGTAGTGCCCTGACCAGCAGTACATACATAAATCCATCCAACAGGGAGAAGTTGTTTCTCTTCTGGCACGCCCATTCCCAACCCTACATAATTTACGCCCAGGCATGACTCCTGAGACGTCTGTCCCTGTGACCTGTCATTTTCATGCCCCCTCCACCATACACACACACTTTATTGAATTCTGTATTCCAGATGATCCAGGATGAGAATCACCATCTTTTAGACTCAGGGTTGTCTGAACTCCTACCGAAGGCCAGCTTTCAGAAGGGTCCATGCAGGGGCAGCAGATCAGACACGAATCACCATACATGGTTGTTCTTCTTCCTTAGCATGTTTGAACTTCCGACAGAAACTGACCAGTAACTGGGCAGTTACTTTTTTTCTTTTTTTTTTTATAAATATTAAGCTTTTAAAACTATTTTCCTTCTGGATGAGGACAGACTTTCCATTTGAGTGTAATGTGCCCCATAACTAGTAAATCAAAATCATTCTTTCATTCATATGTGCACCTTGAGTATGCCCTTATGGTAGCGTCAATACCACATCACATCTAGAATCCATCTTCACTTAATAGTGCAAAGTCAACATTTCATCTTCCAGAGTTACCTTTCTCCAAGAGTCCACATGGCACTTAAGTTCTCAGTCTTATGTTGTTGTTGTTGTTGTTTTTTAACCTGAGATTCCAGAACCTCTAAAAGATGCTCTCCTCATTTTAATTGGTGATGTAATTTGGATCCACAACAATCGCTAGCAGGGGTTGTGTGTCTGCCATAAAGTTTAATAAGTATTTTTGTCAAATCTCAATACCAGTATCAAAGAAAAGAGTGAAACAAACTGTATCCATATATAATTATAGGAATAGGTAGGACAGGAATAAAGATAAACATATGTATGTACACATATAGAAATTATATTTTTAATCACAATGAGCCTGCATTCCAAAGACAGATGCAAGAGTTAGGATGACAGGGAAAATGAGAATGAGAATTTGGCAAGAATGAGTAGCTGTTTTCCTTTAGACCTTCTAAATACTTCTTTTCTTGTTCTTGTTTTGTGTCTATAGGCAAAAATCCCATTTCTGAGAAGCAATGCGCCACAACCCTAGCAAAGTACCATATATATATAGTAGTAATTCATCAAGTGTGCATTGGATAAATTGATTCTTTATATTGACAAACTACATTTTATTATTATTGCTTAAAAATAGCAGACAAAATAACTGTGGTCTTCATAAAGGCATCAGAGTGGTACTGTAGAAAACACAACGTATCTCTTCCATCACTCTTGTCTCTCTGATCCCGTCTAGCTCAACAGGGACAAAGGCACTGTTTAAATATCTTTGTAAATCTGTGGACAGATCTTAAAAATAACGCAGTCAGATTTTCCTAGGAATTGCAAGTATGGAAATTTCCACTGATGGGGCTGGGTGGTAAGGTGAGGAAGCTGCCTTTATGGCACAGGCATAAAAATGACAGGCGGACAACTGACCATTTGCTGAGTGTACATATTTATTTGCATTTAGTAATTAGCATGGGCATGTTTTTATTATTCAACTCATTTATAACCTCCTAAATGGCATGGATGAGACCTTGTCTGTTTAGAGTCATACATAAAAGACCAACTCAATAAGACAAGGTGAAGTCACTGTTTAGTCACTGTTTAGGCAGCTTAGTCACTGTTTCTAAGTAAAACTCTATTCGAAAACCAGGGAAATGATTTGTATAGTTTGTAAGGGAAAAAATGTGAGGTAGACAAATGCTACAGTCTTCTCATTCAGCATTCTTTGCCCTCTGTGTGACATCTCACCGCCATCTTTCTCAGGGACTCACGGCGCCCCACTACTTACTATCCCCATCAAAATCTCTTACCTGAACCTTCATTACAAAAACAGAAGTGTAAAATATTAACCCTTCCAGGCACAGCTCTTCTTTCATCATGGGTCAAGGCTTCAGCTAGGGAAAAAAGTCCTAACCAAGGAAACTTTAGCCATCAACCTTAAGGGGAAGTTACAATTTTAGGTGACCTCCAGCCAGGGCCTCCTGTGTACATCTAAAACCACACCTCAAAGCCTACTATATGCTTTGGTATGTTAGTTTTTAGGTTTCAAAAGGAGTGATCCAGGAGAAGGCCACCATCCCTATCTATGGCTTTGGAGGGGCTCTGGAAGTGGACTGTTGAGAGTCAGATCTCAGCTCTGTGATTTCCATGCCGTGTGACCATGAGGAAGTCACTTACTGTCCTGGGGCTCAGATCCTTCATCTATTAAATACATAGTACCAATAGCATAGAGTAAGCACTCAATAAATGTCAGCAACTGTCACTACATAGGAGATAAGATTGTCCCACAAACTTGTCTACAGAGTCACCTCCTCAAAGCAACTTCATGCTAAAATTGTATTAACGTTTGCATTTGTGCTAACACCAATAGCATGAGTAGAAAAGATAGAGGACTTAGAGGTAAATGTCATTTCAATTTAGATCTGGAAGTTGACAAAGGTGCAACAAAGCTCACCTTTCATAATGAAAGAGGTAAACATTCTTCCATTCTCCCCAAGAAGCAATGTGGTCCTTGCCCGCTAGGAATGGTTTCTTTTTCTTAGCCCTTTCTCTATGGACATGAGAACATAAGAATTCCCAGCCTATGTTAGACCCATGCTTGGCTCCTGAAGACCACACTGGCTTTGATGGTGAAAGCTAAGGACAGAACCATAATTATCTTCTTCAGCTAAGCATCAAATATAAAGGCTGTTTATGCAACATGATTATAGTTTTGACTTTTATGCAATTGTTTATAATATTTTTTGTGAACTTACTAGGAACAAGTGAGTTTCGTGTCTGTAACAGTCCCCAAATAATTGGTAAAATCTTTCTTGCCAAGAGAGAAAAGGTATCTCTAACAAACCCCTTTCCTCTCATCTCCCTTTCTCTCCCTGTTCCCTGTTCCACAGCGGGCCAATGACTGCAAACAGTAAGCAGGCAAACCTTCAGGGTTGCTAAGTAGGCTTACAACCTAGCAGCTATCCTCGACACATGCGCAACTTTCAGGACAATAAAATACTATTCATTGCTTCTACCCCACAACCAATTAGGTCAGCTGTAAATATTGAAATTGCTTGGTAAACATGCTGGAAGATTGTGCTGACTTGTTAATATAAGTGAAAATCTAATTAGATTTATAACACTTTTTTCCCAAACCATAATTTACAACAACAGGAAAAAAAAAACTCTCTTGCAACCTGCTGAAATATCATTATTAAAATGCACATGAAAAGTCAATTATGCCAGAGGGAGGTATTTAAGAGAAGTGAGTTTCCATGCCCTGGGATTACACCGTGGGAATTACATATTTCTTATTTATTTTTTTCCCTGATATCTTTGCTGCTGCCAAATGAAAAGAAACAGATATTTTACTTATTTCACTCTGAAATATTGCTGCAGATGATGCTAAGAAGTAAACTAAATAACCTGACTCCCTGGAAACCTACTCTGTTCTCCTCAAAGCCCCAGGAAAAGCTAAGTAGTTACCATTCTTTTTTATTTATAAGCCCATCTCTCCTTAAGCAATAGTCATATTCCTTAAAAGATGTGAAAGTCAAATATATTTTGTAAATGCTATACTGTCTTACACTTTAAAAGAGCAGATTATTATATGGAATTCTGTGGGGGCAGTCCTTATGGAAACATAAGAAATAACCCCTCATTTTTGTTTTAAAATTTGAAGTTTGCTCTACCCCCAGGATCACAGTGGGAGCACAGCTCTACCCTCAGACAAGGACGGTGCAGACTGACAGGACATTCATATGTGTTAGAGCCTCAGGTCCCACCACACGCCCTCCCTGGGCCGAGATCTTGGTGTCTGCACTTGGACCGGGCTGGGCTTCATCCTATGCAGGGCCTCTCCATGTTGGACGAGGCTCCGCCCCCCTTTCAGAGGCTGAGTTTCTAATCCCAGATCCATTCTTAACCCAGCCAGGTTGCTGCCTCTCTGCTTTGTGCTTTCCTCATAATGAACATAGGTATTATTATATCTCATTTGCGTTTAAGATACCAATGGGGAAAAGTTATTTAAAAAAAAATCATAAAGAAACTTGAAAGTATGAGAGAACCTGCCATTTTCTGTCTCAAACTTCTTCTGAAATGTTCAGTTTAGGTAATGGAAATACATATTTTTTTCATTTTTTGTTTATTTTTCTTTATTTTTTTTCCTTTTTTAAAAAATTTTCAGAATATTATGGGGGTACAAATGTTTTGATTACATGGATTGCTTTTGCAGTGCTTCAGTCAAAGTAATAAGTATGCCCATCACCCAGATTGTGTACACTGTAGCTGTTAGGAATGATTTCACCCATCCCCTCCTCGCCCTTCCCACCTGCTGAGTTCTGTTGAGTTTTACTTCCATCTGTGCAAAAGAGTGCTGATCAGTGAGTTCCAATTTAATAGTGAGTATATGTGGTGTTTGTTTTTCCATTCTTGCAATACTTCACTTAGGAGGATGATCTCTAATTCCATCCAGATTGTTGCAAAAGTATTAATTCATTTGTTATGGCTTAGTAGTACGCTGTGGTGTACATACACCACATTTTATTAATCCACTCATGAATTGATGGGTATTTGGGTTGATTCCACATCTTTGCAATTGTGAATTGTGCTGCAATAAACATTCTAGTACAAGTGTCTTTTTGATAAAATGACTTTTTTTTCCTTTGGGTAAATACACAGTAGTGGGATTGCTGGATCAAATGGTAGGTCTACTTTTAGTTCTTTGAGGAATCTCCGTACTATTTTCCATAGCGGTTGTGCTAGTTTGCAGACCTACCAATAGTGTGTAAGTGTTCCTTTCTCTCCGCATCCACACCAGCCATCTATTGTTTTGGGACTTTTTGATAAAAGCCATTCTCACTGGAGTTAGGTGATATCTCATCATGATTTTGATTTGCATTTCTCTGATGATTAGTGACACTGAGCATTTTTTCATGTTTATTGGCCATTAATGTATCTTCTTTTGGAAAGCTTCTGTTCATGTCTGTTGCCCATTTTTTAATGGGGTTGTTTGATTTTTTTCTTGCTCATTTGCTTGAGTTCTTTGTAGATTTTAGTTATTAGCTCTTTATCCAATGTATAGCATGCAGATGATGTAAACAAATGGAAAAACATATCATGCTCATGGATTGGCAAAATCAACATTGTTAAAATTTCCATACTACCGAAAGATTCAATGCAATGCCCATCAAAATACCAATGTCATTTTTCACAGATCTAGAAAAAAATAATTCCATGCTTTATTTGGAACCAGAAAAGAGCCTGAATAGCCAAAATAAGTGATCTTAAGCAAAAGGAACAAATTTAGAGGCATCACTTTACCAGACTTTAAGCTATACTACAAGGCTTTAGGAACCAAAACAGCATGGTACTAGCACAAAAGTAGAAACACAGATTAATGGAACAGAACAGAGAATCCAAATATAAGACCATCCACATATTGCCATCTCATCTTTGACAAAGTAGACAGAATATACACTGGGGAAAAGAATCCCTATTCAATAAATGGTGCTGGGAAAATTGGATAGCCACATGGAGAAGACTGAAACAGGATCCATATCTCTCACCACAAAAAGTAATTCAAGATGGATCACAGACTTAAATCTAAGACATGAAACTATAAGAATTCTAGAAGAAACTGTTCAAAAAACTTTTCTAGATATCAACCTAGGAAATACATATTTTTAAGAATTGCTAATGCATATATTGCAGATAAATTACTCTTTGGGGTAAGAGTTTGGTGTTGCCATATAAGAATCAATCAATAAGACAAATCAAATATATTTGTGTGTGTGTACGTATGCACACACATATATGATTTACCAAAAGCATTTACCAATGCATATGTGCATTACAGATATATTAATATATATATATATATACAGGAAAATCCAGAAGAGCCAAAAATGGGGAATGGCAAAGTTTTTAGCCTTTGATTCAAAGTAGCATCTTAATCCGGTGGTCTGGCTTTGTAATTGAAAATAACGCCAATAGTCTTCCACATAAAAATGTCCAGTTTTTATTTATTTATTGTATGTAATCATTAGGATGAATACATTTATATTTGCATTTTATTATAAGTGAAAAACACATTAAAACTTCTAGTTCATAAAATAATATTTTATGAAAAATATTTTTATGCAGATTAGCTAGATTTGCTTCAACTGAAATATTCTGTTTGGTTTTAGTCAAACAAGCCTGGTGGTTGGATTTTACACTGCTTGAGGTAACTCTGAATGTCCTGGGACCTTTCTAAATATCCCTGGTTTTAGCTTTTGCCCACAGCATAAGTATTCAGATACCAGGAGCATGGATAATGCACTTCCTTTTTTCTCACTTGACTTCTGTTTTACTCTTTTGAGAAACCCTTTTATGGAACAGCATTGGAAACCAGTTCTAAGAGATTTAGAGATGGCTCAGAGGTACAAGACTGGTCAGGACATGCAGGGCCAGGTGAAGTGTCTGCTTGGCCTGCGGGTTCAGTCTTCCAGGAACAGTTCTCAGCACCTCCTTGCCCACAGCAACTCAGACCTCACTCAAAGTGGTTGGTTTCCATCACATATCCTTTAAGGTCACCCAGGACAATTTCTGAGGTAGACAAAAAAAGGAGAAATCAATGAACCAGTGGTATAAGGCCCTGATTTCTCTGTATGGATTCCATCTGGGTTCCTTTACAGCTAATCTGTAAGTATTTGGGTGAACATATTTAAAAACAAAATAGCCAGGAGCCATTCTGGGGGACTTTTATATTCCTCTGTTTTTCAAAGTCAAAGATCTATGTCAGCAGACTCTTGGCCAGGCACAGTGGCTCATGTCTGTAATTCCAGCACTCTGGGAGGCTACAGTGGGAGGCTCACTTGAGGTCAAGAGTTCAAGACCATCCTGAGCAAGAGTGAGACTCCATCTCTAAAATAAATAGAAAAATTGGCCGGGCATTGTGGCGTGCGCCTATAGTCCCAGCTACTCAGGAGGCTGAGGCAGGAAGATCGCTCGAGACTAGGAGTTGGAAGCTGTAGTGAACTATGATGATGCCACTGCACTCTAGCCCAGGCAACAGAGTGAGACCCTGTCTCAAAAGATAAAAATAAAAAAAGAAGACTCTCAATCTGTAGGATTATTTGGGACCAGGAAGAAGGACACAGGAGAAATATGTTTTTACAACTACACAAGCAGACCATGTCTATCATGCCTAATTACACCCCTCCTTCCAAGGGTCTTTCAAGGTCAACCTTCCCAGCTAGAACTGTCTTCTTTCTTTGGGGGAGGGCGGGGTAAAGGAAACTCATCCCTAACAGGCACCCTCCCACTCTTGCGCCAGATTTTCTCATCTCAGCCTCCAGATCTGTGGAGCTGCCTCAAGCAAGTTCCCTCCTCTTCCTTTGCTCTCCTTCCCTTTACTGCTGCAGCCACTGAATCTGGGCACAGTGTTTTTCCAAGTCAAGAAATAAGAGAAGGGTAGACTGTCCGGAGCCATGAGGCCCGGCAGCTGCTTATTCAAGATGGCCATGAGCCATGTGGATCTGCCCGATTACCTAAAATGGCCGACCAAGCCCGCACATTTACAAAAGCCCGCGAAAAGAGCTTGTAAGTTTCCATTTGCCCAGTGTGACGTAACCCTTGGGCGGCC
>CAUYSK010064017.1:0-21063 GCA_963575035.1 Avahi laniger | reverse complement strand
TCAATGCTGAGGTGACATGTTTACCTTGTAAAACTGTCATAATCTCTGGCTTCTGCCTGCGTAATATAAAGAAAACACTCATATTTCTATAGCGACAAGGTTACTATGGATGTTTTTATTAGAATTTCTTGATTACTTTTTGATTACCTTTTAGCCTAGTGTAATTTATTTTTTCATTACCTTTCTTAGTTCAAAATCAAAAGGAAAAGGAAAAAGAATATTAAAAGTGAAATAACATGACAGAAAAGATGTATTAAAATGTAATCAAAGCATTTTAATTAAAAATGACTTTTAAAGCCTAATTTTAGCTTTTCCATTGATATTTGACCAAACCACCTGATGATAATTATTTTTAGAGGCCAAGTCACAAGTATAATAAAAAATAGTGCTTATTTAATAATTTATCCACAAGTATATAAATGTTTAACATAAAGCTCAAGCTTTTTTCTATGGTTTCCCATTTTTGAAAAAATAAGTTTATCCCAAACATCTATAAAATTTCTTCTGTCCAGATTATTCCCTGACCTAACATAGAAAAATGAGTTGCATTTTTTTTTTTTGGTATAAAATACTGTGAAATGTCAGGTGACGTAATATAAACTGAAAGTTTTTCCTGCAAGGTTTTTCTTCGTAATAGAATTTGGTTTCTGTGCAACATTTTCCAGCACATTTTGTGTTTACAGCTTTGGGGGACTTGAAGGATCCAGAAAACAATAAATTCATACTCTGTATCATATTGTTTCTCTTTTATTCTGGGAAATTTCTACAACTTCATAAATTTGTTTATTATTATTTTGTCTAGGAGATGACTGTTATATGCCGATTTTTTACTTCTCATTTTTAAAATGCAGTACTTTAACAAATCTTTCTGTAAAAATTAATTTTAAAAATTTTTAAGCAGTTAACATTTTTTTGCCCTCTATTTTTTTCTGTTTTTACTTTTGTTTTGGGAGCCAGTGATTTTCTTTTGTTGGTTTGCTTGTAATCAAAAGTGCCTTAGAGTTCCCCTCAGCTCCTCTAAACTTTAGGCTTCTGAGTTTTCTTTCCTTACATCATTTACTTTAGAAAGCCAGTAATTGTAAGTTTCTTCTTTGCCCCTTTGAGATGTAAATGCTTTTAAAAGCTTCTTGCCAGTTTTACACGCCAGGACTGTGTTCCTCCAGGGCCTGGGAGGCTTTGAATTGCAATCATCAAGGAAGGCAGTGCCCTATCCCCAGGGTCTGCGGGTGGGCAGGGGTCTACCTGCTAATGGGAACCGTGCTCTAAGTTATAAAACCACCTCCTGTCCTAACGATAGGACAGAAGGTTTGCTTTTCCCTTGGGTAATGCCAATTAGCACACACAGATGGCCTAGATCCCTCCACCCCAGGTAGGAAAGCTCCTACCCTCTCCCTTCTTCCGTGGAGGTGAGTTCAGACAGAGTTGCGGCCTCTCCCCGCTACGGCGACATCCTTGAATGAGGTCTTCCCTGCCTGAGTAACATTGTCTGGGGCAATTTTTATATGGAAACTTGTTTTTAATCAGTCTTTTAAAAACAGTTTTAACTGAGGTATAACTTATATACCGTAACGTTTATCGACCTTCACTGTCAAATTTAATGATTTTAAATAATTTTACAGCTTTGTGCGGCCATCAACGCAATCCAGTTTTAGAACATTTTTATCATCCCAGACAGACCCCTTCCGCCTGTTTGAAGTCAACCCACCACAGTCCATCACTTTTAAGCTTTTAATTGTCTTCACATGCCTGCTAATTCTTGGCTGTCTCTTTACATGTAAATGTGAAGGAGGCGATATTCCAGGTAGCGGGGTGGTGTCCTGTGTCGTGCTTCTCCTAAAGCCCTTCCGCGACTGGGGAGTCTGATGGGCTGGCCCTCCAAAGGTTCCCTGAAAAATCACTGATGGGAGGCAGATTGACTAATAGGAAAAAGACATACGAATGAATTTATTTATCGTGCATACACAGGAGCCTTCAGAATGAAGACCCAAAGATACGAGGGAAATTGTCCATTTTTATGCTTAGATTCAACAAAGTATAAAAGATTAGCAAAAAGCGTGTGATCCGAAGCTCACGAAGTGAGTGGGGAACACAGCCAGGCTGTCTGTCCTGATTCCTCGTGGCCTCTCTGAACAGCGACCTTCCTTCTGGGTGGGGCAGGGCCTCTCAGGAATGGGGGCCTTATGACCCACAAGGTAAGTCAGATAGTTTCTTTGTGGCCAGTATGTATACAGAATAATGTTAGGTTGTATGTCCGACTTTCAGGAAAAGGGGTTCTGGCTTTTGTGACTGACCTTGGGGAAGAGGGATCCTAGCATCTATGGTCAGCCTCAGCGGGGAGAGGGACCGAGAGGCAGGAGGACAGATGGTCAGAGAAAAAATTCTGCTTCCGAGGCCTTCATTTTGGGATACTGCTTTCTGAGCCCGGTCATCCCATACGCATTACCCCACATACTTATCAGTTTATTGCAGCGAGAACACTTAAATCTACCCTCTTAGCATCCTTCAAGATTTTTTTTTTAAAAAATTAGTAAATACTCTTACTTCCCATCTTCCAGAAACATTTCAAAATCTCTAGCCTGCCAATGATTCCTCCTTTTCTCTTCACTGTCATGATTTATTTTCTTTCATATTCCTTTGCTATAATTTTAGTATTGGCTCAAGAAGTTGGAAGCGATTGCTTGCGGTAACTGCTGTCTTGAATTACAGCTCAGTTTTCTTCTAATAAATGATACCAAAGACAGATCATAGTTATTTCAACAGAGCTCTCTATCCAGTACTATAGTGGCTAGGTAGTTTGCTTAAAGGCTGGATAAAATGCAAATATTTCTTAAAACTGTGGGAGAGATGACAAGATAATAGGGAATTTGGGCGTCAAAGTCTAATTGGAGGTGGAAACCCAGAGAAGGTAAGTGCAGCTATGGAGTCGTTTTTGCCATGAGAGGGTGAGCCACAACTTTAGTTTTTCTGATCTAATAGAGGATGAGATCAAAAGAACAGAATTTTTCTATAGGACAAAGACCAGAGTTCTCCTAAGTTGGATAGTCCGATAGGAGAGTCCCAGAGACGTAGAACTCGAATGGTCTAGTCTCAAGGTGGGAACAGGATGGGAAATTCAGCTGAGAAGGGGTAACATCAAGCCAGCATGAATTTGGAGTCCAAAGACATAATTTTGGATTGTTCATAAAATCCAAAACCATAAATTTATTGGATTTAATTGATTCTATGGTACACTTAATTTTTTTTCCAAAATGTACTCTACAATCAACACCTTAGAGTCAATAAAGTACTATAGTTCAAAATTCCCGATGGAGGCTAAAGGAAATCCTCTCTAGAGAAAGACAACTTCATCCTCATTTCAGAGAATTCCTACAAATATTTTTTATTTAAAAAAGTATCCCACCATAAACGATTACTGACCATACAAGAAACGAGGCACATCATATGTGACAGCCCTCAGAAAAAAACAGCAGCAAGAACAAATTCTTTAAATTGATGAGATTATTAGAAATTGATAGGTCATTAGAGAAAATAAGAGACCTTGGATAACTGTGTTCGAAGAAATAACAGATGAGTTTGAAAATATCTTTAGGAACAGGAAATTATTTTTAAAAAGACTTAGCAGATTTGAAAAACAGCCAAATAGATGATGCATAAGTGATTTGAATTTCTTAATTTACATAGTGTTTTCATTTTTCTTTTAATGATGAAAAAATGAAATTGTTTTGTTTCTCATTCTGTACATTTTGGCTTCCTAAATTCACTGTTGAATATCTGAGGATATTTGCTCTCTGAAGACAATTTTTACACTGATTACACTAACACAATCCCTCTTTATATAAGACTATTCTTGTGTGGAAAAAACCCACTTTACATATTTTAGGGTCATATCTTCACTATGTGTTGTTTTGCTCATTTTCCTATATTCTTTTCTATCTCTGAAGGGTGCAAAATGGCCTTGTGACATGCTAGTTGGGATTCCTGGGCAGCATTGTTTCCTCTGTAAATTAAATGTTCTAGACTAAACATAGTGTAGATTATACTCTCCCTACATTACACATTGACCTCAACCCAAAAATGTCTACCTTTTTCTTCTTAAAGAGCACACACTGCATGGAAAGTGAAACTTAGGTAGTGTTTTGAGGATGGTGCTGGTCGCACCACTGGTTAGAACATAAAACTAAGGAGGCAACACATGTGACTTCTCCCATGGGTCAGTTTCCTTCATTTGAAACTCCAGCCCTAGAGAACTCATGCCTTTATACAAAAATGTTAGTTGGTGACACATCGAACAGATTCAGTACAGAAAAAAGATGCAAGTCACCATTGTATTGCCAGTGTTTTAGTAACATTTCGCATACAAACTGTAGCATTGCAAAGAGATTGTTTTGATTTACTTCCATTTCTGACTCCTTTTGTACTTGAAAATAGTACAAATGAGAAATTTCTGAGAAATTTCTTGTTATCAAGGACATTTCTAAATGTTATATTTTACAGAAAGGATTTTTTACACAAGTCTATTTCTGTAGAGGCAAAACTCTCTTTGTAGCCTTTTTGAGTTGATGACATGGTTTGTTTCCATCCCTTCCCGTCAGTGACTGTCCAGCATCACGGTGTGAGTCAGACACCTTCCTGATCGCTCTTTTTTCCTTAGGTATTGATGGGTGACAGTGACAATCGCACATCTTTGATGGCTGCTAAATCTCTGTGCATATTTTTGTGACAAGGGGTGAATGGAATTTGTTTTTATCTTAATTTGACGACATCCCCTTGTCAAAGGATTCCTTCTCTGATAATTCAATAATTACGTGACAATTAGATCAAAATTTTCTTTTTTATCTTCCAGAGGAGTTTCCAAAGCTGTTTAGACCTCACAGTCATGTGGCCACTGCAGCACATGAAAGCCTGTGGAGAGGCTGGAAGAGAAGGCTGGGCGAGCGACGCTTCCTTGGGGCTACGTGTTACATCACAGGCCAAAGGTAGACACTGCTGCGGCCACAGACGCCTGTGGAGATGGAGAACTCCGAGTCAGAGCTTCTCCACAGGGCACTGTGGACATGTTAGTCCGAATGCTTCTCCATTTCGTGGCACCCCCTTGCGCACTGCAGGACGTTCAGCGGCATTGCTGGCTGCTCCCCAGTAGAGGCCCCCAGTTGTGACCATCAAAAGGCTTCCAGATATTGCCAAATGCTCCGGGGTTGGAGGGGGCAAAAATTACCCCTGGTTGAGAATCACTGTTCTATGTCACTGTCATATGTCCCGGTCTCATGAAAGCCAGGGAAGAGAGACACAGAGATCCAGAAACTACAGACCATGTTCCTTTAGTGGGCCAGGCTGAGATAAAGTCACTACTTAACAGTGCCAGCTTCCTCACGGGATGTCTTTTGTGCTAACAAATTTATCCTGTTTCCCCCTGTGGTTTTTTGTTTCTTGTGAACGGAAGCAAGATTTTTTTCACAACAGAAAATGAAGTAAAAAGAGCTTTCTTTGAGAGTTGCTCTTCATTTAATGGCTAAAACTTAGGATAATGATAGAGTCAATTTAAGGAGTTATTGTGAGGATTCCATGAGACAATATGTGTAAAATGCTTAGGACATAGGAATGGTGGATAAGTGTTAACGGAGATGAAAGGAAGGTAAAGTCAATCAGAATATTTTACCCCAAAATATATTCCACTGGCACATGTTGAAATGGCTGGCGCAAGGCCAGCAGACAGAGGTAACACTGCCAAGCTGTCTTTGGTGGGCGGAAATTTGTGTCTGTGAAGAGTCTCCATTACTGCTTCCAGGTCTTTTCTTATCCATCCTGGAAAGATTACCTCAGAGTCCAACACCTTCACAGGTCTAGAAGTGAACATTTACTATTTATTCTCTCTGAGGGTTGCTACCGGTAACTTTCATTTACCTAACAAGACCCGAGCCTCTCCTTTCCCTTCTCCCATAACCTGTCCTGCCACTGAAACCTGTTTTGCCCCAATCCAAGCTCTTTAAAAACTTCCGTGCCCCACTGGGAGCTTGGGTCTTCAACCAGAAGGCTCCCGTGTGTACACACTGAATAAACTAGTATGTCCTTTTTGTTTATTCATCAATCTGTCTCATGTCAATGATTTTTCAGTGAAACTTTAGGGAATCAAGGCCCTCGGTCCCTTCAAAGGTATTTTACCAGAAAAAAATGGATACTTGAGTTAAGTAGGAATTTTATAGTCTGTAAACTCATTAACATAATGAATCCATGTCTATTTAACAAGCTTTTAATGTCACCATTCTAACAGGTGCATCACAAACGAAGTTTGATACACCTTAAGTGAAACCATGATTCTTAAAACTTAAACAGGCGATGATTACTTATAGTTTCCTGATATAAAATGGTTGGCCCATAAACAGATGTCGGTTCTGTCCTCAAACACTACTGGAGAGGGATTTGATTGAAACTTTGTCTTTACTCGTCATGAAGACCAACCCTATACCCTATCTCAAACTCATCCCAGACATGACGGATACGTATTAGGCCCCTGTCATTCAATCAATGAGAAGTATCTGAGCCAAAGGCGCAGAGCGTACGCGTCTGTGAGCTGGAGGAGGGTCACCCAGGACTGCTGTTCCAGGGGGAGGACCAAAGCAAGAACACACACAGCAATTCAACCAACAGCCACTCAAGTCTTCTGGGTCTTCTTAAATCCCTTTTATTTAGGGATAGAAACATATAGAGAAATTTAGCTATAACCTAAAGTACCATTTAACCGCAGCAATATAATACTTTTGTAGTTCGGCTTTCAAAAATAGGTAGGCAGCAGGTTTTTATTATTTTCTACTACGTTAGTGCAGATACTTGAGGTTAATAGACATGGCAGCTGGGCCTGGGCTCCTGTTGGAAGCGAGAACTCATGCTGAGCTCCATCCTTGTTGTCTTAAAGAAGGTATAAAAAGTCCAATTTAAGTCAGATCTGTAGCGAACATTACATGGATATTATTATTTTTATAGCAACAGGAAGTAACGTTAAGATCCTGGAGGTAGTATATGATTTTAAGTCATAAAGCAAATACAAATATTCCCAGTCTTAGAGGTTCCAGTTAGAAGTTGGTGTGTGGTTCACTAACTCAGGGCTGAGTTCAGGCGGAAGCAGAGGCATCGAGGCCTCTGCGAAGATCTGTTTCGGGCCCCTCTTCCTGTGGCATGAATCACACAGGACAGGGCTTGCTGGACGCCTTTCTTACAGGTGTGCCGCTAGTCTGTTCTGGAGGTGTCTGTTGGCTTGGCCTCTTGGTTCAGTTAATCCTCCAAAACTATTTCAAAGGCGCTTTAGAAAGAAAAAAAAATTTTTTTTCAGGCAGGCTAGAGTGTCGTAGCATCATCGTAGCTCACTCCCTGCAACCTCACACCCCTCGGCTCAAGCGATCCTCTGTTCAGCCTCCTGAGTTGCTGGGACTACAGGCTCCCACCATGATGCCCAGCTAAGTTTTCTACTAGTATTTTTTTGTAGAGATGGGGTCTCACTCTTGCTCAGGCTGGTCTCGAACTCCTGACCTCAAGCCATCCTGCCACCTCGGCCTCTCAGAGTGCTAGGATCACAGGCATGAGCCACCATGCCCAGCTGAGATTTTTAAACACAGCAAGGAAGGATAGGTTCAAAAGAGGTAAACTTATACTCACAGAAAAGAATTACACATCGTCTAGTTTCCTAAACAGTTAGCTATATACATATTTGCTCTGAATTGTACTTCACAGAATCATTGAGTCAAAGAAAGCGCGTGCACATATATTTATTTTTCTCTAAACTAAACTAAATATCCAAGTTCTCCTTTCTTGCCATCTTCAACTTCGTGGGAAATTCAACGTGAGTCACATTCTCTCTCCCATAATAGTTGTGTCCAAATCCTTCTATACCCTGGGGAGGTGATGGGTTACTGGAAAACGGGGAGGGCCTCAGAGGTGCTCGACAGTGAACAACTTCGCTGCCGCTGTGCCCGGCAGGGCGTGTGGGCTCCGCTGAGACGAGAGCCCTGGTGTGAAGCGTGCAGCCCCGGGAGCTGGCATTTCCCTTCTGTGTCCTACATTTTCCTCTTGGGACGTTTATCCTGACAGAAGAGTGTTTTTGTTCTCTCTGTATGCAATACCCCGCTGTTAATTATTATACAAGTCTTTATCAATCACACTTTATAGCTTGGATGCCCCGGGTTCCTAATTTGTATCCAAAAGCTTGTTCTTCATGCAGGCTCTGAAAACGCCATCCCCACTGGCAGTTGCCAGCCCTGGCTCTGCTCTCCCTAAAATCTCCCTGAGCTTTGGGTATCCTCTTCTTTGCACCAGCAGTAAGAGATTGGTATAGACAGCCTTGACTTTTTGGCAGGAAAGGAGCAGCTTCCGGGCTAGGTAATACCTGAAAAAATCTACCCACTGTGCCCAGGCTGTTTCTTTCTAATGCTTCCAGCGTGAGGCCATCCAGAATATTGCGGCTGTAGCATCCCAGAGTTTAATTGCTTCGTATGTTCTCTGGATGATATGCAAGTAAACAGGATACAGCTGAATGAAAAAATCCAGAGTTTGATCCCCCATTTAGCAAGGAGACTTGAATAGCGGATATCCACATTTTCTAATTTTTCTTTTTAAAGTGTTTTATTCTTTTCCTTCTGAACTTTTTTTTTCTTTAACTTAAATCTCTCGTATGTTTTCCCAAGGGGACAGCCTAGTCTATTTCCTCTGCTTAAAAGAATCTGAAGAAGTGGTGTGTGTTTGATCTCCTTGTGACTGCGTGGCCACGGACATTGAAATAGCCTGCTGTTTCGATCCTAATTCACACCCCTTGCAGGGGAAAGGGAGATCTCACTGCGTTAAAGTTTAAACTTACAAAGAAAGATGATCCAATTAACAAGCATCATACTAGCACAAGGTGCAGCAAAAATAGGTCATTTAGTTTGCAACGCGCTCAGCTTTGTATTAGAATAACTGTGTCTCAGTACAAATTATTATGCTGATAAATGCTGGTGAAGAGTTCACTTTCCACTATATTATTATACCCATTATTATACATTACAAACATCTGAAATAACTTGATATTATAGTTTTGTTGAAACATTTATTAATATTTGGGTTCTTCTTTTTTAAAATAAAAGGTGAAATAACTTTTTACTAGTCATGGTCTTCAGAAGTCTATATTTGGAATAAAATTTATTGAACCTTAAAATGTTGCTTTATGAGGGTAAATATCATATAAGCATAGAAACAGAAATTTTATGTGTGCTGGTTGAATCAATGCCTTCTCAATCTAAGAGAACCAAACTTAGTTGGTACACCCTCTCTACTTCCTATTGGTTCACCTATTGGTTCTCTTTGGTTCACCTACTTTGTCTAAACAATGAAGTATCATTTCAATATACACAAAACCAGCATCTTTTAAAAATGAAAACTAATTATCATTTCAAAATATTTTGTAGTTTTCATTGGGCACTGAATGAGAATCAAAATATTTTCTGAGGTCAACAACCATGAATATTTTAAAAACATCAGAGGGTCAGTGGTTTGAGTTTTCACGGATAATATGATTAATTTGGATTTAGATTTAATACAAACTTCACTGGCAATTGAGAATGGCAAATTAAGGATCCCTTTATTGAGACCACCTGATCGTATGAGCCCTTTTTACTGCTGTCTGGCAAATCATCTTCAAAACGAGGATTGGATTTTATTTAAAAAAGGGAATCAGGCGACTGTAGACTGCAGACCCTCCCTCGAGAACATTTCGTAGGCAATTGCATGTGGCCTCCTTTTGAACACTGCTTTAAGGACGGTTCAATAAAAACTTGATGACGATTAGGTTAATGCCTATAATTCTCAGTGAGAGGAAGTTTCAATATATTTTGAAGCCCCCAAAGTATATTCTTGACTGCCTGTAGGCACCTGAAATGTGTCACATAAGATTTACTACTTTATCTACTATAAAGACATTTGATGCATTTGTAGAATACTTGAAGGTGCTTTTGTCTCCAGTGTCATCATTCATTGATTAGGATGTAAAATAATGCAAATTAAATGAATTAATGGTCATGTTGTTGCTTATGCTTCATGCATGCCTCTGTTTGGCAGATTTTTAAATTTTATCCAATGAAGCTCACCAGCACAACCACTTAATTGAGCCCAATTGGCACTTACCATAGCCCAAGAAAATGCCTTGCCTAATGAGATTACAGCATCATGTGTTATAGAATTCACAGTATCAAATTCCCATATAAATGCAAACTGTACCATCTGTATAAAACTAGGCAGAATCTGAAGATTTCCTCACATATGCTGGCCTCTGCACTGTTTGCAATTCTCTGTTCCCAGGAACAAAATCTATTAGAATGACCTATAGAAACTATTGCAACCTTACTCATCATCAAAGATTTGCAATTATACAATGATTTGGAAGCTCAGGAGAAGATCTCTCATGATTTTCTCTCCCTCACGCACCACAAGTTTGGCATGTGGTTGCCATTCACTAAGTATTTGTCAAACAGCAGAAGAAAGAGCTTCCCTGAGGAATCAAGTTTCACCAATTCAATGCATTGGGAAGAAAGAATTGTATCTCTTGCTTCAAACTTGCTTCAAGTTTCAAAAAAGTTTTAAATAGCTTTAAGCAGCTACCCAAACACTGGGTATCTCAAAGTACTATCATTTTATTCATTGAGCAGTCATCAGACAGTTAGTTATTAGGCATCTACTGTATTTGCAAGCTTGCTGGGTTCTACAAATGCAAAGAAGAGTGACATGATCTCTGAACTCAAAGCTCCAACCAGCAAGACAAAGACACGTGGACACCGTTATAGTGAGCTGTGGCGGAAGAGCACGCGCACGCTGTGGGTGGGTGTGCAGAGGAGAATGTATTCAGCGGTGTTTGTGTTCACGGATTGGGATGAACTGGACGGTACCGGAAGGGGACTTAGAGATTTTTTTGATGAAGGATGTTGAAGAACTTTTGAAGTGGACAAGAGAATGAGGCAGAGGAAAGGACTTTTATAAAGGTACAAAGGACCGAGG
Source organism: Avahi laniger (assembly GCA_963575035.1). Taxonomy (NCBI): domain Eukaryota; kingdom Metazoa; phylum Chordata; class Mammalia; order Primates; family Indriidae; genus Avahi; species Avahi laniger. The sequence goes on along the minus strand of CAUYSK010064017.1, from coordinate 10,053 downwards.
GACTTCAGTTTGGACATCAGTGTGTGGATGCGTTGTGGCAGGTGATGCCGGGCAGAAGCAGAGCTTCCTCATCACGGATTTTACACGTTGTGGTAAGTTTGGATTTTCCTATAGGCAGTGAGCAAGGCCCTGTGTTAATTTTTTAGGTCCATGACGTGCCAAATTTCCTCGATGGTGGTAACTTTTTCTTAAACTAGATCAAAGGACTGCCATTTCTTTGCATAACTGCACTCTTGCTATAACGGTTTGTTCATTGCTCATTTATTAATTCTTTCATGAAATATTTAATAACCATCTCACTTAAGCCAGGCACTATAGTACGCACCAGGGACAGGAAGCCTCATAAGAAAGGATTCCTGTCTCGACAGATCGCCGGATGAGTTCTCTCGCCTACACTGTAGTGGCAAACATCAGCAGTGACCTCCTAATGCACAAACCCAGTGGACAAGCGCTTCAGTTAAAATGACACTGAGGCTAAATGCTTTGACACTGGCCCTTCCCCAAAGAAAGAGAATTAAGATATAAAATAAATGAGAGAAAATTAGAAAGACATAAGTGTGTTTAAACAAGGTCTGCATATTCATGAACCATGAAAGGAACAATAAATCAAAGTTGTAAGTAGGGCTGAGGACGGCCTACTCCTTCACGATTAAAAATGACTCCTTTGAGAAGGACAATTAACACCGATCTCCTCTTAAAACAGGGGACTGGGGTGGAATTTCCCTCCTTGGAAGAGGAAGCTGAAGAAGAAAATTCTCCGACATCTTTTGCCTTTCTGGGTCTACGTATTATATGAAACTGCACAGCTAGAAGAAGCAGGGATTAGAGACAGGCTCCCAACCAACTCTAAGCCGTCAACTAGCTCTGCCGTATCTGCCGTGTTCCATGAGAAGAAACCCTGCATTTAAATGTATCAGGCACGATCCTGGACTGGGGGCTTGGGGAGGGACGTGTTCAAGGCAACCACAAAATCTTTATAGAGGAGGCGTGCTGGAGAGAACTGCAGAGCGGGAAAGCAGCATAAAGAGAAAGAAACGCTCTCTGAAGTGAACCTCCACACCACGTGACTAGAACACATCAGAAAATCTCACATTAAGGAAGATCGCCAACAAAAACAAGAAGGAGATGAAAAAGATATAAATATGATAGACTTTTTAAAAGGATTCAGGATCACAGAAAAATAAAGAAGTAATATCCACAAAAGAATATGAAAGTATGAAACAAGGAGCAGAATTAAAATAAGAATAGATGAGTATGTAAGAGAACAAGTTAGAAATCTTAGAAATAAATAAGAGAATCGCTGATGTAGAACAGATTTAGTAACTGAGAAAACTGATGCTGGGATTCCAGCAAAGATGAACTTCGTAAACTGAAAGACGCACTGAGGAATTTCTACAATTCAATCAACTGCGAAAGATTGGAGGATGTGAAACTGCTTGGTTATCCATTCTCCTATTGGTGGACCTTTGTGCTGTTTTCAGTTTTTCGTTATTATGCAGAAAGTTGCCTTTAACATTTTTGTAAGAACTTTTTGGGTTTTCTTCTTACAAATGTGTATGTTCATTTCTCTTGAGTAAGTACCTAGGAGTAGAATTTCTGGATTATAGGATACGTAGATGTTTGTAAGAAAACTGTCAAAAATATTCCCTGAAGGTTGAACTCATCAGCAATGTATGAGAGCTCTGGTTGTTCCACATCCTTGGTGACATTTGGATTGTCATTCCTTTTGATTTTAGCCATTGTGATGCGTGGGAATTATTATCTCAGGGTGATTTTAATTTATATTTCTCTGATAACTGATGATGTCAAACAACATTTTATGTCCTTTTGGCCTTTGTTTTCTTTTGTGAAGTGTCTGTTCCAGTCTTTTGTTCAATTATAAAAAATTGGATAGTTTTTCTTATTTTCCAGTTGTAAGAATTATTCATATACTCTGGATTTAAGTTCTTTGCCACATATGTGTATTATAAATATGTGTACTACAAATGTTTTCGCCTAGTCTATGGCTTACATATTTAATTTACTAATGGCGTCCTTTGAATTTTTTTTTCCATGTCAAAATAATTTTATTCATGGTCAATTGTGACTGTATCATTAAAATGAGAACTTAATGCAGTTCTCATCTGATTACACTACAAACTTTGATCACATGCATTTGGTTTCAGAGGTACCCATGTAGCACTAGGTAAAAAATTAAAGGGAACATTGGCTTGCACAAATTACCATATCATTAAAACCTCAGTTTTGATCTTCTATATTTATAATTCACAAAGTAGGTAAAATTCACAAAGTAGGTGGCAGGGCACTTAGAAGTCATTATGTTTTCTTTCTTTGTTTTTATTTTTGCAAAACACTCTGATATAATAACATGTCAAACATAAAAATCTCAGAATATACTCTATAAAGTCCAATTTATCAACTTTTAATTTTATAGCTCTTAGTTTAATATACAGCCTAAGATTGTGAAGATACTCTCTTGTGCTTTCTAGAGAGGAATATTTACAAACTCGTAATTATGCCTATCATGTATGGACAGTGGATTCTTTATAGAGATTTACTATGTTCATTGACCATATCTTTTTTTTTATTTGCATACAGTACAGACAGTTGATTATAAATGGGCCCATTTTAAAATGATTCAATAATAGATTTGATTGCTTAAATGAAGGTATTTTTATAATTCCTATAACATTTAATTCAGCAATTTAAATGGTATAATTTGATGTTTTACAATACATTCATTATTTAAAATACATTGTTTATGCGTTTGCCAGTTGATAGAGATTTGAGTTGCTCCACTTTTTGCCTGTTATGATTTTTGCACTATGAGCATTCATGCACTAGTTTTTGCGTGGACATATGTTCCATTTCTCTTGAATATACACTTAGGAGTGAAATTTTGGGGTCATATGGTAACTCCCTGTTTAGCACTTTGAAGAATTTGCCAAACTATTTTCCAAAGTGGCCAGATTCAATTTATTTTTAAATTTATCTTACATCTACGTTCAAAAAGGATGAGTCAACTTGATATAGATACTTGGGTTTCCTCTCTGAGTCTTCGAGATAATCACATTTCTTCAGCTCACTCTTGTGTGCTCTGCAAAAAACAAAAATGATTATAATAACTGTAGGTTTTGTCTTGTCTTAGGGCCATGTGCCAGAATTTGGCTTTGTGTGACTTGCATTGCCACCGCTTCTTTCCCTGTCGTGCTCTGCTGCCCTCGAGTGGTGAGAGTGAGCTTCATCCAAGCAAGGATTTCAGGCTGGAAAGACGGTGTTTATTGATGTAAGGCCACACATATCTTGAGTCTTCCCTGTAAGAGTTGAAGAGGATTCCTTGACAAAGTGTGGGTTATCCTGGGATATTCTATAGTTTGATTTGTCTGTGTGTTATTGTGCTTTATGAGAAGATGCACAGAGAAAATGAGGGAGTTATTGATAAGTCCGTCAAGTACCTGAGATCAGACAGAGCTAAAGCTCGGAGACCCGACATGCGCTAGACCACCGTGCCCTAAGCAGTAAAGGGCATGCAAGAGAACTTTCCCTGGGCCAAATAATATCCATGCAGAGATGAAGGAAGGGGACAGTGATGGGTATTGAAGTATTGCAGAGATCAGCTGCCTTAAGCAATCTAGAGAGCTTTGAAACATTGGAAATAATTTTTGTTTGATACACCACAATGACCTCTGTAGACCTTGCTACCTAAAGACCTGCAGGTCCCAGAAGGAGTCTACAGGTACTGACTTTTTGTGGGTGTGTGAGAAACTCCTCACTTTCCTCACTCTCGTGAAAACACGAGGCACTAGGGGCCCGGTGACAGCCGTCTTAAGCAGTTGGTGAGAGCCACCTGGGGCTACTACCAACGCCAGGAGCTGCTAATGGGAACAACAGGCACCCAGGGAAACCACTCTAAGAACTGCCTCTGAAGTCACTGCCCTCAATCTGTTCTTCCTGGATAAGCACATTCAGCATCGGTTTAGAGAGAACTCATTTTTCAATGGTGTCTCCCAACCTCTGCCAGTCCAGGTCGAGTAGTTGGAAGGAAAAAGTCGAAAGGAAAAATGACTCCCATAATTGCCAACCTAACACTTGTCTTTTATGTTATTTCTTGTTTTTATTGTGTACTAAGAATAAAGAGTTAATAATTTCTTTCCAAGAAATATGTGTGGATTCTGGTTTTCCCAGAGGGACGTGATGTTATTATGTCTTAGATTTCTGGTGATAAATGCAGTCCAGAAGGAAAATATCATATTCAAAAATAAAGTTTCTATATTAACACTCTACACATCACTTAAACCCATTTCAGAAATTATAAAAATTCAGAAAACAAAGAATGGAGAGAAATTTCTCACACATACAAGTATTTTTATTCTGCATTGATTGATATGTCTGCCGTTTGACAGTTCCTGCTAACATTTTGTCTAGCCATGTTGCTCTTAAAAAGGTCTTTCTTTGTAATGAGGGTAAGTAGCTTTCTATTAGCAAGCGCTACCGTCTCGTGTTATAATGAGCAGGGAGAGCATGGGATTTGGACTCAGTCAGGTTCGAGTTAGAATTCCATTCCATCGCAGATTAATTCTGGAGCTTCAGAAAGATACTTATCGTCTCTAAAGCACACTTTCCTCAGCTTATAAATATGGATAATACCTATCCAGGGAACAATTCATCTGAGTGAGTTGAGCAAGTTATCCTGGTGGCCATGAGTTTTGTTTGTTTTTCATGCAGAATCATCAGCTAGGAGGCCTAATTTTTAAAATCAATATTTGTTTAGAGAAGTGGTCCTCAACTTGGGATGACTTCACCCGAGGGTACAACTGGGATACCTGGAGACATTTGGGGTTGTCACAACTCTGGGTGGGATGCTACTGTGAACTGGAAACTAGTGGGTAGAAGCCAGGGGTGCAGTTAAACATCCTGGGATGCACAGGCTAACTCTCCCCCAACCACCAACAAAGACTCTTCTAGTCCCTCAACTTGAGGGGCCTGGTTTAGAGGAAGGAAAGGAATGATTCTCTCACTAGGAGACATTCTACATGATGGAAAAAATATTGATGTTTGTGGCAAATATCCCTTTTAAGAGATTATGGTGAGGAATAAGAGAGCATCGCAACATGTACATATTGAATTTTAAGATTTTGTTTTTTGGGTTTTTGTTTTATTTTGTTTTGAGATAGGGTCTTGCTCTCTTGCCCAAGCTGGAGGGTTTTAAGTATTTAAACTGGTTGAAGAGGATGATAATTGTTAACATGTAAGAATATATTGAAAACTTTTTGAAAAAATATGTTATGAACAGGTACTTATCTGAAGGGAAGCTGAACCCTACGGATATTGTTTTGAATGGGGAAAAACAAAACAAAACAGGATCTTAGAAGCCACACATGACTGGATTCCAGCCCCGCCTCCAATATCTGTTATTCGTGTGACCTTGAGGGAGTGACTGAACCTCTCTGAGCCTGGGTCCCTTCACTATAAAGTATAAATAATAATACTTGCCTTCGAAATGGCAAATTTTGGATTTCCATTAGGATTAGTGAAGTGATAAAGTGTCTGGAACGTCATACGAGGTCAACCAATGTCAGTTTTTTCTTTCCCAGATGAAGTTTTGCAATTAGAATTGGTGGATGTGAAGACTTTTTTTAATAAGAAAATTTTTTATTCTAGGAAGAAAATGGCAGGTGGTGGCAGAACTAGCTATTAAGATTCTTTACAGATTTTAAGATTTAAGTAATTTTACTAGCTTATTTGTGCACATGGTAAAAAGAAAAAAACAGAACAAATTATATTCAGTAATGAGTAAGTCTGTTTCCCATTCTTTCCTTTGTCTCTCAATTCTCTTCCTGGAGAACTGCTGTTTCCAGTTTCTGATATTTTCTTCCAAACAGAAGAATCCTTGATATTCTGACCTAAAATATTGAGGTTAAGGACACAGTCTTCAGGAGGCTCTGTGACCAAGGGCAAGGAAACTCAGACAAGAACACGACCAATTTTACGGGTCTGGATCTCAGAGTAAAACTGACCATTCTGGACAGGACCCAGGATAAAGACAAAATATAACAGGGGAAAGAGCCTTTCTAGAAGACAGCACTAGGGTATCAGCTTAGTTGCTGGGAGGAGGAGAGGAATGACTTTAGAGACAAAAGTTACATCCAGAAGTCATAGGAGAATTATCTGTGGTCAAAAAGAAAAGATAATATCGCCAAGAGCTAGGCTGAAGATGGAGCACACCGAATCATAAGAAAAGATTACTCTCAGGGCCGGGGTTTCTATTAAAATGAAATACCGTACGTGACTCTGAAGGCAAACATTAACCACCTTGTACATCTGCCAAGCCAGCGGAGCATGGGCTCCCGCGGTGGCTCCGCCCTGCACCTGCCCAGGGTTCAGAAGCCAGTGGAACTGCACGTGGGTTTGCGCAGTGCCTCTGCGTGACCTCGGGGCCGTGCCCTGTGCCCGTCCGGGAGCCCGTGGGGGCCGAGCAGTTGTGCAGTTAGGATTACAAACGCTCTTGGTGGGAGTGCGGAGCTCCGGGGGCCTCGCACTTGCCCCTCCCCTGGATCCGGATCTCAAGGTTCTCAGGGACCCCAGCAGGCAGTCCCACTTCCCCGCACCCCCTGCACCTTTTCTCCTCTCTGTTATGCTCCAGCTTTCTTTTCCAGACAATCTATTCGCAGTATGGATACCTAACTGATATTTTGGGTCTTCTCTAAGGAAGAGGCGTGCCTCTAGTCAGCTATCTCGCCCTGATGCTAATCCTGTCTTCATCACATGCTTAACATTCATCACCGCAGTGTGGCTCCCACGTTGCAACATTCATGCTGGAACTATCTCAGCAGCCCCCTTGCTGGTGTCCCAGCCTTCATCCATACCTTTCTCCTCCTGCCCACTGTCTGCGTCGGTCTATGACAGCCAGTTAGAGTCTACAGCAACGTTATTTTTTTTCTATGAAATGCATCTCCCTGCTGTTGTTCAGCTGGTGAGATCACACTCAACTTTTTGGCCACCCCCTCCTCGGGGTAGCCTCCCCGATCTCCCAGGCAGATCTGATGGCTGCTTCTCATCACCTCTACTATCCCGGAACCCTGCTGACGTGGTGGGAAGGGCTATACTCATTTTTTGTACTATGCATATTCTACCACCATAGTATATACACATAAAACCAACACGGTGTTTCTTATATGGTATGGTAATTATTCTTAATCTATTTCCCACACTAAGCCATGAGCTCCTGCAGGGTAAGGGCCATAGATTTTCAACTTGCTACTCCAAAAACATGGTGTGGTACATTTCTGCACATATACGTGATCAAAGTTTGTGAACGAACTACTATAAGATTAGCACACTGCTTTCTCAAAATAATGACCACTCATTTTTTATATTGTATTAAGCCCTAACACTCAAGGTATGGAGTCTACCCCAACACTGTTTTCCTATGCAAATCTTTTCTGGGTGTGTGGAACCTTTTTTTTAATGACTTCTGATATTTCTTTTCAAATGGAGGGATATTCATCCGTTTAAGTCTCCTGGGCTCTGCTCCTCCTCCTTCCCACCTGGAGTTGAAGGGAAAAATTCCCCTTTTAAAATTTTCTTTCTTTTCTCTTTTTCATTGACCTATAATAATTGTACGTATTCAAGGGGCACGTGGTGATGTTTCGATACACAGAATGCATAGGGATCAGATGAGGTAAGTAGCACATCCGTCTTCTCGACCACTCGCCATTCCTTTGTGCTGGGAACATTCACTACCCGCATGAGCAGTTTTGGGACCACGACCTGCACATGTAGCTCAGCTCCTCTCTCCTTTCTTAACTTTGGGCGGTACCCGCTCACTGGACACACATCTGGTTTGCTTCTCCACATCGTCTAACCAGGCTTGTGGGTGGGGCTGCCTGTGACCAGCTGGGGAGATCCATCTAAGGCTGGTGTGTGGAGATTGGTAGCTGACTGATGACACACACACAAACCACACTGCAGTCTAGACTTTAGCTTTAACAAAAGTAAACACTTGTCTTGATCTCCGTTTTCCTTGTCTCTTTACTGTTCCAAATTTAGGTGCAGAAAAGTGGTACGCAGATCCTGGATGGTGAAGCTTTCCACCAACACTGCGGTTAGAAGTTTCCTCCCTCTGAATTCTGTAGTGTCAGAAAGGTAACACTCCCATGAAGGACTTTTATTCAGTATTTGTCTATGAGTCGTTTCTCCCTGATAATACTACTAGCAGCAGAAGAGTAGAAATAAACCGCCTTTTCCTCCTACGTGTCCTTTACAGTCTCTGGTAGGTGATAGGCGCTTTAAAATTTGAGCACATTTACGTATTTTCTGACTTCATATTTTCCCCGTCCCAAGGACATTGATGCCCTTTTATGTTTTCATCTGCATGTTTAAATGTTAAATGTTAAATAATTTACAGATATAATTCTAATTATATAAGAATAAGAATAATCTTTTAAAAATAGTTACATCTACACAGTAGCCTCAGTAACATTTTACTGAAATAATTTTTCATTTACTTCTAAATTTGCTGGTGTTTATTATAATATTTTTCCTTTCTGTTATAAAATAGCCTAATGTACTATAAAATATCAGTAAGTGATATAACATGTGAAAAGTCCTGTGTAGGCTGTCAGGCATAATTTATTGACACCATTCTGTCATTAAGAGAAATTTTCATAAGTAATTTACTCTGAAGATTATTTGTCCTTTAATAATATTTTCTAAATTATTAGAAAAACAGAGAACTTTAAGATTTTGTCTTTTTCTTTACCATACCTTATTTTCTTCCCTGCATGCTAGTAAGTCTCCATTCGGTCTCTATTTTTCTTCTCTTTCGTAGATGACATACTCTTGCCAGTTAATCATCCACGGTCAGCTGGGGGGAGATTGCTGCTTTCAGGCTAAATTCATCAGCATGGTGGTTATGGTATTTTGGTGATTTATGGATGTTTGTGACTCACATATGGATATAAACGAGGGCTGTCACCATGCCATCACCTCCTTTCCAGGTTACCATAGTGCCTTACCATCCGTGAACCAAGCCAAATAGACAAAAATCTATAATTGCAAAACCTATCACACCTCCAGCAGGAAAGAACCCCATGACAGATAGCCCGGGCAGGCCTAGGTAAACCAGCACACCACAGTGGCACAGACGACTCTGAACTGCATGCCTTCCAGAAACGGAAATCAATAAGACACATAGACATGTTCATTACATGCGTGTCCATCATTAGGAGGCATGTCGTTCACTTCTGTCTCGGGCTTGCATTTGCCAGGCAAGACTCTGAAAAAGAGCTGCTGGCAGGAGGAGGGGGTGGGGGATATAAACTATAAACATCCCTGTATACCAAATTGTTGACACTCATTAATCCTCAGGTCCCCATTATTGGACTAGGCATGGATGATGACGAGGCAGCTTGCAGGCATCTGGGAAAAATGCCGGCCCAAACCCAGGTGGTGAAACCATCAAGTGTCGACAGGATATAGCAACAAGCTGGAGGAGACATAACAGAAATGGTCCTTGGCCCATGATGTAGGTATCGTACTTGGGATAGTTAATGAGGAAAATTATTGAAAATATCAACCTGTTATATCTAATCTATTATTTCAACACTGTTGTTTAGTGCAGAATAAAAATGAAAACACAAATGACTACTCGTAATTGAAAGCAATGATAAGGAACACATCATGATTTATATTAAATGAAAATATTTTTCATGGCTAAATTGAATAAGCATCATGTTTTAAAGGAATTAAATATACTCCTAAGTACCAAATTTCTATCAATCATACTAAAAATAGATTATGAATATACACACTTAAAACAGCCAATATTATTTATATTGTAAAAGTGATTATTATAGAACTTTATTCTTAAAAATAGCATATCATGTTGAAGTTACCTATCTATATTATAGTCATTAATATTATACTACATAATTTATTTTTATTTCCAAAATGATATAAAATAGAAATTTTTAATTCAGATTATATAAAAAATGGTCCTCCTGTGATTGGGCAATAGTCTTAACTGATTTAATATGTAAGAAATTCCTTTGT